>MEHQ01000994.1:0-175152 GCA_008828725.1 Saccharina japonica | reverse complement strand
CACACACACACACACACACACACACACACACACACACACACACACACACACACACACACACACACATACCCAGACACCACGCAGTCGCATTAGACACGGACTCTTTCCGAACTAATTTACAATTTGAGAGAAAGTTTATAGCAGAATCACATTTGTCGGAAAGATGAGGCCAACGGTCTCGTATGGTTATACTATGGGACGGTTGGTGATGTGCGGTGTGTGGTTACGCACTGGTTTCTCGGAGAAAATATATTTGAGGAGAAAATAGATTTAAAGACGACGCGTATCCAATTCTAATTTTTTTCTGGTGATTCGCAACGTTCGAGCTAGAAACATCGGGGACATGAAACGGCGGCCTCCCGTGAAACAAAAGATAGTAGTGACGACAAAAGAGACCACATGGCAGGTCTACGCAAGGAACAGATCAATATTGTTACATGCTGTACATATCATAGGATGCGGGACACGTGTGGCTGATGGACTCCTATATACAATAAATTAAACTGGTACCTATACAAATAGTGCGAGTACCGTCACCCAGGACAACACACAGCGGAGGCACCAGGGAGAGGTGCAACTCGCAAGAGCAATGTGCCACAGTTCTGGAAAGGAACTATAGAAGTAGTACGCCAACTCCTCCTGACGAGAGATTGTATTGAGTACAGCACAGGC
The DNA here is from genome assembly GCA_008828725.1 of Saccharina japonica. Lineage (NCBI taxonomy): Eukaryota > Phaeophyceae > Laminariales > Laminariaceae > Saccharina > Saccharina japonica. The sequence continues at coordinate 174,480 of MEHQ01000994.1, read as the reverse complement.
TGGGTTTCGTATTTTAGATAGGGTGCTTTCGACACTACAGTAGTTTCAAGATAATGACTCCCGAATTTCCTATTTCCTTCTTAAAAATATCCTCCTGGCTTTCTCATCAGCCTGTTTCTTAGTACTGTGTGAAACGGATTCCAGTCTATCTGAGGCACGGAGGGAGCCATTTTCCGCCTTGGCCTTCCTTTCGTCGATTCCTGGATCGTTGTTGATAGTGCGAATGCTGCTGATGTACATTAGTGCATTAGTCGTACATATATACCATGGCAGCTGAATTTGCTTGTGCCGTGAGTTCTACCCCGATGGCGACAACAATATTTACTTCCTTCCGCAGTGTTTAGGGAGAACACGATTAATGGGATGCGGGTGAAAATATATCTATTATCTATCGCCGTCGCCCTGGATCAGCGAAAAGCATTGGCCCCGTCATCACTATCGAGAGCTCCACAGCAGTAGCTTACCCGCGAACTTGGAAAGTAAGGTGACCGGATCAGCGTGGGTTTGCGTCGGCCTGCGGCCTTGGCATTGCGTCACGCTTATTTTCTGGAACGTACAGAGCAACCCACCGGTGGAGCCACATCAAACACAGCAGTGTTCGATCGTCTGGCTTCCGAAACGAATCCAGGCACTAAACATGTGCAACTGCTGTCCTGCCAAACGCTGACTACGTAATAACCGTCTCACCTTTCCTAATGATTAGCACCGATGAGTAGTGCCTCTGGCGAGGACAAAAATGGCGTCGGATGCTGGAAGTCTCCCTTGGTTTTGAAATTGTGCTGGCCCTACCCTTTCGAAACTTGCATCTAGTACCCGGGGATGCAGGGATTTGTGGTACAGCGACGCCGTCAGCTGCCGTCATGTTCTCACCATCCCAACCTAGCGCATAATCCAGGAAACTTTCTCTCACGCGCCATTGAATGTTTATTACGAGTACGACAGGGGGTGTCGATTTTTTTTTTTCGACACCTCACGTCATATTGTTCAACTTTTACGTTTTGACAGGGGGGGGGGGTACCTGAGACCATCCCCTCCCTCTACGCCTACACAAAACCTATATAAAACTGAACACAGGGGACGGTAGAGGGCCCCCCCCCCCCCCTGCTTGATACAAGGCCTTCCATACTACTACAATACCAGGGGCGGCCGCAGGCCTATGAGCTGCAGCTGCGTAGAGAGGCAGCGACTGCAGCAGGAGAGTCGAGGGAGAGTAGTGAGCGGTACAAAGGAGCTATGAGCTCGATCGAAGGTGGACCAGAAGGTCCCGAAGAGCCGTGGGATCCACAGGCTTGGATGGATAAGCACTGCCTGAAGAAGGTCGCGACGGACGGGGCCTCTATATCATCAGTCCAGTCAAGTTTAGGTAGTGGTCGACGCCTTGATGCCCTATACTCGCCCTGCCCTATATCGTATACTTCGAGTATACGAGTACCTGGTATATATATCTGGTATCATAATACTCGTATATACCGGTACGTACCTGTGGTACCTCATATAACCATGTTGCCTTGCCTTACCACCGAGGTGCAGCAGCATGCTTGCTCGCACAGGTGAATCTTGGTACTACAGCAGCAAGCAGTACTCGTAGCGCTTCCCGCAACTACTACAGCAGCAGTCGAACATTGCAAGCCGTTGCTTCGTGTGTTTCTGGGTGGGGACTTGGATGCCGTATTTAGACGAGCCACGTACGAGGTATGTATTCATACTGGTGGTGTGGGTAGACCCTTTTACTCACAATCTCGATACTACTATATCTCGGTAGCACTACTTGTACGAGTAATTGCCCCGGTCTGCCCTACGTAGCGGTACTACAGTAGTATTAATAGTACCTCCTTAATACTGCACTGCTGCTGTACGTGCGGAGAATATTTATTTTTGACCGGCGCTACAGCAGTAGAACACTGCGAATCGTTGCTCGGGTTGTTTTATGTTGGTTCTGTGTGGGGACGTGAGCGCCGTGTTGCACGAACCACCTGGTACGAGTAGACAATCTTACTGCTTCTGCAAATATCCTGTACCTATCTGTCGGAGATGTGATGTTACTCGTACGTTATTTGACTTGCTGCGAGGGTTTGCATCTGTCCGGTACTAGCTGTTACACCAAACATACACCGATGATACTGACCGACACACCCTGCTGGATACACCGGATACACCACCGGTATACACGCATACTTGATACACAAGGTATATTCGTACACGAAAAAAAAAAAAAAAAAGTGGTAAAAAAATGTTTTTTTCGGCCTCTGGGGGGGGGGGTTAGGTGTATGATATCCAAATCCTCGGCCGCCCCTGGCGTACGTATCATATATATGTGTGTATCTTTTTTATTTGCACGTATCATGTATGTTTACTTTGCATGTCAACGCGCTGGGGCATGTACCCTCAGCGGTATTTACCAGCAACATCGCCCCGATGGTTTACTCAGCAACATCGCCCCGATGGTCTAGTGGTAACCTCGAACGCTTCTAAACGTTGATGTCTGGAGCTCGGACCTCACCTGGGTCGGACTTTTGAGTGTATTTTAAAAAATTAAAAAAGGGAATCAACTGCGATGCCTCTGGTATGACCATTTCGGCGTGCGGTTATGGCGTGATCAGTTTGGCGTGGTACTTTCGGCGCGATAGTATCGTTTTTTTATAACTTTCGCTTGTACAAGTTTAGTTTGTTCGCTCGCCAAGATATCACTGCGATCGCTGCTGCTGCCGCTGCTCCTTTTGCTGAGAATGCTGTTGCTGGTACTTCTAGTGTCTGCACGAATGCTTACACTTCGTGACGAATACGAAAAATGAACAGCACCACCACCATACCTCTCCCTACCTTCCGAATGCCCGCGACCTTCCACGGGACACGTTATTGTGGCTATCGGCCTTATCCCATGGGAAGTCCCACCACGGGATCCCATGATAACTCCCACTACGGAATCCCATGTGAAGTCCCACCATGGAATCCCATGAGGTAGGGATACTATGTGTCCTTACGCTTCGAATCACATCACATCACCCTGTGTCCGTGCGGATTCTTGATCGTAATAAGATGCAAATGGTGTGGTAACAAAACCACAACACAGAGAAACCACGTTGGAACGCCAGTATGCAGAGCAGATAATGCAACCCAAATATACCCTGCTCGCAATCCAGATGAGTTAAAAATATAATAGAAAAGAGCGGACACTTGGCGGACACACAAATATATACGACTAATAAAAATAAAACCAGACGCGCTTAAAAAACAAGCCAAGGTCTTGCGCCCACCGGAGGAGATGTGACAGGCACTTGAACAAAAAAACAACACGTTAAACAGAGGAATACTGGGAACGATAACACATGACAGGCAACCAAAAAACACCAAAAAGGGACCCTACAGGCTAGAGGCCTACGAATATTTCAGGAAAATTATCGTCTGTCCCCGGGGAAAGGTGAACAAACTAACAACATCATATTAAAGAAGGGTCGTGCGCCCCCTGAACGAAATGTGGCAGATACTCGTATAAAACAATAAAAGTAGCAACGTGACAGAGGACGACCGAGAACGATAGAAAACAGTTATGGAGATTACCTCCCGAAACAGCACCGAACAGTTTTTGAAAAAATAATTGCCCCCAAAATGTCAATCTTGATATGTTTTTTTGATGTTTTATTCGCGTTCGTATCATAGCTCCATTCGTTTTCCAATATAAGACTTCTTCGAGTATTTGGTACCCGTTTTGCTATTTTTGCAGTAGGTACCAGCTGGTTGGTACACTCCAGGAATCTATTACATATTAAAAAGCAGGACAAGCTGGACCCGGCTCGATATCATATTCTGGGAATGAATGTGTTATTTCTACCACAATTTCAAAACAATACCGACCCCTTCATAAGAAAGTAACCTCGCATTATTTGCTTCATTTACTTTGTTTTACTTATTTATGTTACCGTGATCGTTTTTGCCTTTGTTTCTCCGCCTTCCGTATTTTTTTCTAGGACTTTCTTTGGTGGCTTAGCTACGTACGTATTCATTTTGTTTTTGTTATTCCCCGTTCTCTTTCCGGGACTCTCGTGTGTTACACGAGAACGAAACCGAACTGAGTAGGAAGTGCCACGTATCTGTTGTATGGGTGGCGCCCAAGGGAATGGAGACGGAGGGTAGGGGGGGTCGTAGGGAAACCACGGCGGACGGAAGCAGGAAAGAGACGGCAAACAGAGTAGGTACCAGAGTACCAGACCGACTAGCTGGTAGAACCTGCCTGTACTACGGGCACAAACCTGCCTCGGCTGGCTGGAAGGTGTCTTTGGTGTGCTCCGGCTGGCTGTCCTTTCCTGTCGCTCCTAGTCTTGCTCTGTTGGCGCTGTTTCGGTCCATTTTATTTCACTTCATTTGTTTTTTTATTGGAGGTCGCATCTCCTCTGGGAGAAGCACGACACTTTCTTTCTTTTATTTTGTCACGCTTTCTGTTTGGTTGCTTGATTGTTGATTTGCTTCAGTATATTTACTTTTTATTCTTTTTTCCTTTTCGCTTTTTCATTTTTTTCTCTTTTTTTTCTCTTGCATGCAGCTGGATTGCTAGCAGGGTAGGTCTCGCCTGTCGTATATGGCATTGCATTGTCTGCTCTTCTTACTGCACTGAGCGTAGTATATCTGTGTCGTAGTTTTGTGACCACAGAACTGGTACCTTTTTAGGATGAAGAATCGGCACGGACACTGGGTGTGCTGGATGTCGACGGGTAGAAAGGGAGGTTTAATGTGAAGAACACACACGTCAGCCTATGGAACGGGTACTCGTTGGTACTTGCGTTTGTTTTTTGCTTAGAGATAAAAAAAACAGCTAATTTCCTTTTCCAACGATGAAAGACTGAAAAGGCAGGCTTAGTGGTCACGAGGAAGCACCTGGGATCCCCTGGTTCCCATCTAAGATACGCCTTTCAAGTACTACCAATATGTTTCATATAGCTGATACCAGGTATTTACCAACGTTTCCACATCATTCCAGCAGTACCATAACACTAGCCCACTCTGATGAGCCGTATATTCAGAAATATGTGAAATTCGTGGAAACCCCGATTCTAGGAACTTAAACACGAGTCGAAGATGCGGCTCCTCAGAACCCACTGTCACACCTCTGAACGGCAAGGCTACGACGCCGAGCAAGGAACGCCACGAGAAGAAAACGTTGGAACTGAAAGTCATGCAGGCATTTCACGTCAATGCCCCCCCGGTTCGAGAGCGGGGGGTCGGTAGGACTGACAAGACTTGAAAACTAAATACTTCAAAACTTCCCCGAAACCAGACCCAAAACATTCAGAAAGCGTGTTTTGTGCCACAAGTGAGTGGCCCGATTATCGAAACCAGCCTCGTCATTGAGCGGGGGAGGTCGGCAGGACGAAATGCGCGAGAACAACCCTCAAAGCCGCCCCCGAACAAACATCAGAAAGTCGTGAGGGATACTGAGGTGGACACCAGCCCGAAGCGAAACCTCGGAAAACGTCGTAAGTACAAAAATACAGGGAAGTTACGCCCCAATCCCCTGAAACAACACGAGCAAAGAATCGAGCGCAGTGGCGATGCGAAAAATCAACGATCCACGGCGGCACCTCGTGATTTATATATGTTACGCTGGACCCCCGTCTAAACGCGCTAGTTAAGTGTACGTATAGGCACCAGGAACCGAGTATAGCTCCTGTTGAAGTCGTTTAGCGCGCCGGAGAAAAATGGAGCTTAATCGGTCCTGGGTCATCCAGAAATCGAACGAAGTATACTCCGCCCGTTGCTGTGGTCGCGCTGATTTTCCCGAGCCACCACAGACCGTCGTCGGCCTTGTAGCAGAAGTGGTTCCGTTGAGAAGGACGGTGACGCTGTTTCGGCGAAGCCATTGGGCGTGTAATACACAACCATATCCGGGGGCCAGGAAACGTTCGCCGTTACTGCGAGAAAGCTCCCGTTGGGCAGCTCCAATACTCATTCGACGGTACACGCGGTTGGTTTGGCGGTGCTGGTTCGGAGTGCCGGCCAAGTAGCGCAAATGTTCCCGGCGAGAGCGCCGAATATCTATTTCCCGTTCTCTGGACGGGCGAGACAGTCCCGTCCAGTACGTCTCGTACATCACCACGATGACACCACCTCGGCCCTGAACCGACTGGTGTCCAGTAATGTTATCTACTTCGAGTCGTTGGAGATGAGTGGAAACGTCGTCCTCGGTGTCGTGGTAAGGGGAGGATGTTTTGGTGAAGTTCTTGGCCACGTAATGCGTCAATCTCGCTGGCAAATACTTCGGCATGCCGGCGTGGTCGTGGGGGTTGGGGCAGGGCTTGCAGCGCTGGGCCGACACGCACTTGCGAGCATCAGCGCCGGGCGTGTCGAAAGGCAGGTCCAAATATAGGAGCTTAGCCCCGAGAGGGGATCTGTCCGGGGTGTCCGCGGGGCAGCAGGGGCCAACTGCCAGGACTTTGTAGTGACCCGTCCAGTGCTCAAACGATGCTGCTTCATATCAGAGTTCTGAGTGAACTGGGGAAATGTAAGTGCAAGGACGGCGTCTTCTCGAACGCCGTCCCAGGTAGCGGGGTCTACGTTACGCAAGCCTCGACCGATGCGTTTGTGTTCGCGTGGGTATGCTGAGGACATACTCCTCTCCGCTGGGTGTTGGTCATGAAAAAGGCGAGCCTTTCCGGCCATCATATGCAGCTACGCGCAGGAGTATGGCACATCATCAACGAACAATGACGAGGAAGACTACTGCAAAAAATAGGAGGGGGGCTGCCAGACCAGTACCGCCTGCTCCGTTGCATACTCGACAGAAGGTTCAAGGACCGACGGTGCCGAGCCGCCGGTGGCCGCTGTTGCGGATGGGGGGGCGGCAGTGTACTTCTCTGATAATATTTGGCCCCTGGTGCACGAGACGAGTCCGATCCCACCAATACTGGCTCCGTGACATAATTGCTCGTAGGCGAAAACTGACTAGAAGGTTCTCTTGTTGCGCTCGATATCCTCTGTCCGGAGCCAAGAGGGCAGAGGTCTCTCCATCCGATCTTCTTGACGAGAGTTGCAATTCTTCCAGATTAAACAAGTATGCCCTGACCGGAGGCCGAGGAATCACCACGGGCTCGTCGGGCAATGACTATTTTTCCTGCTCCACTACAACCGAAGTAGCTTTGCGCACGCGGGGTAGATTGCACGAAGTCGAATGGGGGCCTTCAGACCCAGAAGACGACTCTAAAGACGGGGATCGAGTGGGTGGCAAAGTGCGCGCCCGGGAGGGCTTTGCCCTTGTAAATCGGCTAGGGAAGGGCGACGAGGTAGAAAATTGTATCGGCTCATCCTTGAATAAACAAAGGGTAGAGCAGCCGCCGGTATTGTAAAGAAACACCGAGTCGAGCTTTGATCGAGATCTCGGGGTTTCCGTGTTGGGCTTTCCGCACTTCAATACCTCCACCATAGAATGTCCGAGAGGTGACGGAGGGCAACACCCTCGCGGAAATGAGCGACACCGCAGGCGTAGCACTCTTGGTGCCGCGCGGCGTGTGGCTCGGGAGAGCATGGCGCGTCGCACCGGTTGCATTGCGAAGGCGGAGGGGGACGGCACGCGAGGCGCAGGCCCCTGTCGCCTGATTAGTGCCGTGAGGTGTGCGGCGCTCGAAGAGCAGGTTCCTGTCAACGGCGGAGCGGCGCTTACTTCTCGGGCTCCTGTGCTTCGGTCGAAAGCAGTGGCTCTCGGGGCACAGGCTCCCGTCGCGGGCTTACGACATTGAAACTTCGTGACAGGCGGCAGGGAGGTCGGTGGGTTCGCCACAGGCGTATATGTAGTTGTATACGGGGCGTCGTGCCGGGGGCAAGGTCACCAAGCGGAGGTGCGGTCGAAACTGGCCGTCGCTTTGCGCAGGGCAAGGCTGAGGCACGAACATCTCCTGAAAATGATATGTTTCTCCCGGTAATGCTGGCGGCGGAAACGTGCGAGGGGCCGTATCACCGTTGATCGGTCAGTTGCCAGTGCGGAGAGTGCCTGGCTGGTGTCCGTTCGGGTTTCCCCCCGAGTTATGCGAGGCACCGTAGCCGATTCCAGCGTCGAAAATAGGAGCGGAAGAGGTGGGCGAGGGCGGGACACCGGCATGTTTAACAGAGCCGGCCTGCTTGTAGACTGCTGCCGCGTCTGTGTTGTAGCCGTCGCTTTGTTTGTTCTGCTGACCGTGGTGCTGCCCACGCGAATGCCAAGAGCGACGCTCGTTTTTCGTGTGGTTGTTGTGGCTACTCGAGCGCGACGGTTGTTCCTCGCGGCGGTATCGTGTCATGCAAGCGGCACCATTATCACTGTGTTTCCCGAGGTCGTTGTTCGAAAGGCCGTTTTTGTTCACGAAGTTGTGTTTGCATTGTTTGGATGACTGTGTGTATTCGTGGCAGTTCAGGCAGCGACCTCGGTTTGCGTTGAGTGGAGCTGCGCATTCGGACGACGAGGGAAGGCTGCCCCAGAGGCCAGGGTTTTCGGTGAGGATGGACATGCAAACTGCGTGAACCTCAGAACAGTAGAGTTCGTTTAGGGGCGAGGTATCGTAGGACTTGTCAAGCCACGGATTTGCGACATCGGGGATGAGTTAGCTGACATTCATGATGATCAGACTGGTGCGCAACCTTGTCTGCCACGAAGGCGAGGGGGGAGGCGTCCTGTCCTGGCTGAGCCTTTTATTGGCGGGCTGGGCCCCCGACAGGGAGGATGACCCCGAACCCGTCGAGGAAGCAGGCGTTGAAACCAATTTTTCACCGTTGCGCTGTTGATGGCTGGTGTATTATTTCCTCAAAGAGTCCAAAGTGTCAAACGGCCTCGTCAGGGTTGCCAACACGCCGGGGTGCAGCGTGGGCATTAAACTGAGGGACTGCTCATTACCCTTAATTCGAACAACCTCCAAAACTGTCTTTACCCCAGGCGCCAGAACCTGTTCGGAGCCTGTCGCTGCTGAAACGACCCTTAGAAACGCCCGGCAAAAAAAATAGAATAGGTGCCGTTGGGCACGCTAAAGTAATGCAGGTTGGCGTAGCACTCGCCAGTGTCGGCGCGGTTGAAGTTGGAACTGAACAGTCTCATTAGCAGCGTCAGCACCGCCGGGCCCGTGGCTCCGTGTGCGAGGGCTCGCGACACCTTTTCAAAACAATCATCTATCAAAGAAGTGAGGGAGGCGGTGGTAGGTTCGTCAGGCGGGGTGGCTCGTTCCAAGCCTTTCTGGAGGGGGTATTCCCAGCCGGGGACCCACTCGGTAGAGTCTATACCCTCGTGGCTGTCTTTGTTGCACCGCACGAGAATACAGGACGCGGAGGGCTTAACCGAACGGGTAAGCTGTTGCGCGGCTGCCAACGGGCTGATCGAGGAGGGAAAGGGAAAGATTGTTATGCGAGCAATGTCCTTGCGACCCAAGTGTTTGTACGCGCGCTTGACGTCTTTGGTGTGCCTGGCCGCGACAGCTGCAGCAGCGGCGTCGATCGCGGTTGTTCGAGCGTCGATAACGTTCGACGACACCGCCATGACGCGGGTATCGGACACGGACAGTCGCCCAGTAAAATCGGCCGAGGTGGAAACATATAATAAAGAAAAGACCACTTGCCTCTTTCCGCTCACGCTGGTGGCCTCCGGGGAGGCGGAACGCCTGATGCTGTCAGTTAAAGAGCTGGAGCTTCCGGCTGCGTGGGCTACCCGCTGTGGGTAGCGTTATCGTCGCCCGTCAATCGAACTCTGCCGCCGTTTCCGCTCTTCGACTCTCTGCGAGGTTTGTCGCGCCAAGAGTTGCCAGCTCCGGAGGTATTGTGAGCTTCCTTGTGTCGGGAATACCGGTCGCGGCGGCACTTGTCGCGTGTGGAGCGGGCTTCCTCTTCGTCGCGGCGCTTCTTCTGAAAGTGAATGTCTTCTGGGTTTAACCAATGCACTCTTCCATGCTTCTGGTTCTTGCAGGCGTCGTGACCCGAACGCAGGTTGGTCACGTGGTTCATGATGAGCGTGGCTACTCGCTGGCCTTCCCATGAGCTCGTGGCCATGTGACGCCACGTCATGTCAAACCGTGGTAATGGGTTCCCTGAACTCTCGCTGGAGGAGGCAAGCGCTGTTGCTCACTGCTGCTGTACTCCGCCCCTCTATTGGCTCCGTGGGTCATCCCGGCTATGCTGTCACCCAGGAAGTCAGTGTCTTCAGCCCTACGGAAAGGCACGTCGACTTGGACCGTGTCGGGGGGAAGCTTCTTGGTTTCAGAGGTCTTTCTCGAGCGATCTGCCATGGCCGGAGCGGTGGGCAAGCTTACCGCCGGAGCTGGAACGACCGGGGCGGTGGGAAATCTTACAGCCGGTGTTGCAATGACCGGGGCGTTGGGCGAGCTTCCAGCGAGAGCTACAATGACCGGACGTGTGGCTTCCCCGTGGTCGTAGCGTGGCGGCAAGCGCTGAGCGTTGTCCATCTCCACGGCGTCTTGGGCGGCCCCGTTCGCCCGCGTCGTTTCCTGACTGGCCCGGGTGGGCGAGCGTTGTTTCCGAAACGTGGCCAGCTTCTTCAACCGTGGCGAAGGTCTCCACGGCCGCGGCGAAGTCCACGTGTCCACGGGCCGAGGAGGTCGCCAAGATCCCCATCCGCGATGGCTTCCCAGCTCGTCGCCGGCATATACTTCATCGCCCTCCGGGAAATTGTCCCATGTCCGGGGAGCGTGGGGTTGGCGAGCACGGAGGGGGTTGGTTGAGACTGTTGTCTGGGCTGGGTTTGCGTCCTCTGGTGGGCCTACCACAACGCCGCTTACCCCAGCAGCTCCTTCTGGGACAGCGACCGCGACGATCGAACCTCCTGCTGTTGTTCGGAGAGGTCCCTGGCGGCGAGCACTTCGGCCTCGATGTCGGGGGCTTTGAAGTCAACTCGACCATCCGGAGTCGAGGGGAATCACAGGACTGGTTGTGGAGAGCAGGCGTCCGAGGGGGGGCGAGACGTCCGGGTCCAAGGAGACGAGCCGCAGTCTCGTGCTCCGGAAATGGCGCTAGCTGGGCTGTCCATCCTGCTACAACGAGTGCGAGCGAAGCGCGAGCGAAGCGCGTAGGGGTCGGGGGCAAAAACACCGGATTTGCCTCGAATATACTGTCTGCAGGAGCAGCTGTTGGAGCAGGGATAGTAGCAGAATGTGCAGTAGAATCTTGTACGTCAGGGCCATGTGCCGAAGATTGCGACACGTCTCGTGCGATGCAGCGATTGCTGCGAGCACTGGCAGCACGTGCATGGGTCAACGGAGGTGGCGTGATGGGAGGAGAGCCGTCTGACGGGCCTTCACCATCCGTGCAGGTACTAAGAGTAACAGCCGTGGGACTTAGCACGCGGTCGGTACGGAAATCATTCTGAAATTCAATTCTCCCAAACAGCATTGTTGAAAATGTAATCAGCGTTGATACTTGTGGTGTCAGTAGCAAGGAGACCTGGATCTATACTGAAATCCAGTGTAACATCTTGTGAGCGAGAAGGAAATAGTTTTCTGCGTACAGCCGGATCGCCCCCTGGCCTCGTACGAGTTCCAACGGACCTCGACTGGGCATGAGTCAGCCTCGTGTCGTGCTCAGATCCAGGTAGCACTGGCAGTTGGAGCTACAGTTTGCTTGAATTCTGTTTTGGCAGATATCGTAGAGTGAGAGGCAGGGGAGGCCTGGCGCAGCGCGTCTAGCGGCAGGGCCCTACGACGGTCCCAATCCGAAGTAGGGCGGAAAGGAGGCTCGTTCTTCGTCTTGAGAGGCCGAGCGCCATCAAGAGGCTTCCTGGTGTTCGAGGTTTTGAGAGGCCGAGCGTCAGCAGGAGGCTTCCAGGCGTCCAAGGTCTCGAGAGGCAGAACGTCCGCAGCTAAACAAGGGGGCGGGCATAGCCGGGGGCGTGAGAGGCTCAACTTTCCCCCCCAGGGAGAAAGAAGGTCGCTGTCTAGAGCCCTGTCGCCTAGGCGAATTAACTTCTCTCTTCTCCAGTCTAGTCCTCCCGGTCCTAAGGATGGTATGTTGTACTTGGTGCTTGATCTTCTTCGGCGCTTCGTAAACGATGTCCCAGCAAGGGGCCTTGGGGTTCAGGCTCTTGGCCACCGCGAAGAGGAGACGATCCTCCGTCCTCATGAGCCTCCATCGCGGGTGAGCGGAGGAAACGCAAGCTCGAACAAAAATCCTAAGAAAAACAAACTAACGGAAACACGCGAGTACGGAACGAAGGCTAAGTCCTGCCTAAAGCAACGCGGAGTGTGATAGCATTACGGTAAAGACACAGAGTATCCCTAACCAGGTCAGTCGTTTGAAGGGGTACTCCTTGGTATTCACGTGTGCTGTTTGCTTAGAGATATATTAAGAGCAGCTTTACTCCTTTTCCCACGATGGAAGATCGAAAGAGCGTAATTCTTGGTTCTAGCATGAAATTGGGAACCCCCTAGTTCCCGTCTGAGATATGACCTTCAAGTTCTACCAATACGATTATTATACCTGATACCAGGTATCTACGGGCCTTTCCACATAATTCCATCAGTACCGTAACGAGTAGGTGAAATATAGGTCGATCTTGTAAAACTGCACGCTTGTTTTTTGCACATCTGTGGTTGTTCAAATCAACGAGCTTCGCGACGTTTCAAGTGGCGCACTAGAAGGTAAAACACATAATCAGTATCGCCTATCCCCGTATTATGTCGTCTCTCTGATCAAGCACTACTACTGCTGTGTACTCGCTGTGATCCGCTCCACAACGTATATTTGACGTCGAGACATGTCCCGTGAAAATTACAAAATCACGAATAACAACATAACCACACGAGGGTCGGAAAATGTCCCAACGCGCAAATATTCGTACTCCACAGCTACTTGTAGGATAGCTTCGATGCGGACTAGTTCTTCGATCTCCCATACTTACGGCATAAAACGAAAACTAGTGCGGAATTTCAAGTTTTCGTACAAACACGCACAAGGTACTGTACACCGGCCGCCGTCCACCTTCATGGCCCGGACATCATCGTGCAAATACATTGGACGTCGGTACTTTTGCCTCGCGTATCACACACGACGCCGTTTTGAGAAGTGTACTGCAAACACAATGTTGAAGTGCGCATGTAACATACACGCCAACCCCAGCCCCACGAATACGAGGTGTAACCTTACTCCCCAGCGCAAGCTCGCTGTGTGCAAATGTGAACCGTTACGTTTGGGTGGACCACTTTAAGTGATAGCACAAATTATCGTGTTCCTCGCCTGCACCCTTCGTCTGTTGTCTGCCTAATCAAGCACTACTACCTTGTACGTGCTGTGATCCGCACAACAAACGTATATATGACGTCGACACGGTTTTCGTGAAACTCCCGAAACGACGAGAAACACCACTACCACGATGGTAAATACACGAAACCCACAGCTATTGTTGTATTACCATTGACGCGGGCTAGACACTCACACTACTCGTAAGCGCGGCTGCTCCCCTACCTCTCCGCTGCCATTCGCTTCTTGCGCTATAGAGTGTTTTCCTGTCAAAAAACAAGGTGTGTACGCGGGCACACGAAATTGCGTCAAACGCTCCAACCTGAGCAGCCATACAGCATTGTTCGTGGCAGTAAACCGTGTCGCGTATGCCAAAAGAGTGGACTTGAATGGCCACACATCAGTACTTATGCCGGCAACGAATCGTGTGGACGCGTGAACCCTAAACACAGCCAACGCAGAAACCTCAACGGTACCGCGACACCCAAACGGCAGTCTCGCTATACTACAGTAGTCCCCCCTGACAAACAAAGGATCGGGACCGCGTGTACGCAATTATCACCATATAAATGATTGCTCGGTGAATGCAACACGTTTCCCCATCAGCCGCCGCAACCTTGAAACATGCGCAATCACTGCTAGAGGATCCGGACTATTTGCCCATACGACCGAGGAAGTAGCCACAACATAGAACAAGGGGACAATCCACACGCTCACCTCGCATCTCTTTCGTGCCCGTTTTGGCTGGGGTCCCCCCTCCCAACCATGCCGGTGTGCTCCAGCTGCCTTCAATGCATCCGCACGAGAACCAACCCTCCTGTCTGCTCCGCCTCCTGGTTATCGCCTGTGTAGCATAGAGGACGTGTGTAACAAGTCGACGTATGCAGCAATGAATTCCGAACATCGTAAGACAGCAGCTGGAACCCGAACAAAAGGTTGCAGATTTGGTGATTGTACAAGAGGGACCAAACATCCAGCCCCCTCTAACCATTACACCGACACTTCAGAGTATTCTATACTGAAACGTAAGTGTCGTGCCTAGTCCGTACACTATAAGGCAATTGGCTACCAAACCGAATACGGCCCACTGTACTCTAGAGCCCGACACGCCGAACCCGAATAAATTACCGCGTTCTGGCACCCTCCCATGCACTACGGCGTTACTAGGCAGACAAATATCACCGTTAAGTTGCGACAACCCCGCCTTGGAGATGCCCTCTCCCAGATATCTAGGTGGCGATGTCCAGCAACCCCAGAAGATATTTTTCAACAACACTAAAGCGATTCATATTACGATGAACAGCGATCCCCAAAGCGAGTTTCAAGCAGCCCAGACACGTTAAGATGTCCGACGACCCCAGACGTGGTGTTCCAGCAGCCCCACACAATAACGATTGTGTGTAGATTACAGAAGACGTCCTCTTCGGGCGATATTACTACATAGATGATCCTGGTGTGGCCCGATCCCCAAAGGCAACTTCAGCGACTCAACAATTTTGTTGTCAGTGCGGCAACTCCAGAGGCTCCGGCAATCCCACCGATTAGTTTTGTAGCCATTACGAAGGCTACCTATCCGGTAATCCCAAGATCTTTGCTTTGGAGAGATCCCGTGAAACCTATTTGCGTCGACCTGGTGCTGTTAAGGCGACCCCAAATACGGTTCACGATCATTTTAGCGACTGTGTTATACATTTAAAGTATGACGTCCCCGTCGAAGTTGACAACAAACAACGACGTTGTTTCCGGTGTCCTCGGGGAGGCTTTGGGTTTAAATCGTAGCAGCCGTGTGCCTACTACCCGCCCGTGAACGCAAAGTACCTTGCTGATAGCACCCGGCTTGATTGGGCGTGGAGACCATTGCACCGAGCACCACGTCTGCCCGGGATTGCACCCTGATCATAGGTTCCTTCTACCGCCCGGCGAGCTTGTCGTTTATCTCGTTGATTTTAGCGCGCACAGCGCAGAAGCTCATGTAATTCCTCGCTATGCCGTAGTTGCGGAGGATAATAAAACTTCGATCCAGTGGTGACGATGCGGCTGTTATTGCCGTGCCACGTCCGGCAATAATTACCGCGAAGATTCTGCGTAGTGCAGGTTCAACCGTCTGGTGATCGAAAACTAGATACTTCCAGGTACACAGCTTGACTCCCCGGTACTCTTCTGTGACGGCTGGGAGAACGATACGGGTGAAGTGTCTGTTCGTGATAGGTTCATTTAGCTCGGTCTCGAGGTTTATTGATCTCGTTAGATCGTTGAGGTGGTTGTCGGGGTCTTGTCCCGGTGTCAAGCTCGTAGTCGCCTTGACGATTTCACCGTTGGCGATCTTGATTTACTTCAACTCGAGTTCTTTGACAACCCATATTCAGGTGACGTGAGTTCCCCGTACGCTCTCTGTGTGCTTCGCAACCGTCAGCACCGCCAATTGCTCGGCGATTAAGTAGAGGGGGGCCGAAACTATATACTGGTCGTCCATGTCATACGCGACTTGGTTGTGCTCCAGAGACCTTTGCGATAAATCTGTCGCTGCCGTCGTCGTGGTGCTGGGCATGGGTTCCCCCTCGTGTATGTCAAATACGTCTACCTAGGCTATGCTCAGCGTGAATCAGACCGTTGTTTCCCCTTTCATGAAACTGGCCGACGTTCAAGCCAATACATCCGGATATACCACTCAATGCGCTGGAAGCGTTGTCATTGGTGTTGAAATCGTCTATCTCCCAGCAATGTTGTAATTTCTCTCGTACGTGGAAGCAGCAGTAGAGAATCCGTACTCGATTTGGAAGACCCCGTTGTTTGGTTTTACGCGTAGGTGCTCTTGCTCTACAAGCAGCAACAGTGCAGCATTAGTGACAGCTGTAGACTCGAACCAACCCGCCACTTACATATGAACTTATTCCGATGTATCGCAGCGAGGACTCCGCCTATTTGTCTGTGAAAAATGAACTGGAAATGTTGTTGCCCCGCGTCACGGTTGAACTGAAACGTACGTGAATCAAAATAGTTGCGCCGCAAGGTTTTAGACTACAGTCGTATGTTATTTCCAGAGTCAGCCCAGATGCGCAGCACAGTAGTACTCGTAGTTCGCAGCAATACCTCCATATGGCGATGATCGTGATGGCTATAAACGCAGTGCTTTGTATCACCAAGGAGCGGCCGACAGCGACGATCGTCTCGGCTCTATAGTCGATATATCGTTTTGGGGATCGTTGGAGTATTTGTACAGAGGCTCAGTATCTTGATCACTACAAAAACTGTTTGTGGACACGCTTGGTGTCTCAGCAGCACGGCGGCACTTGGTGTCCTTCTTTGACGATGCTGATGGCTCGCGGCTGTGCGGTGCTTACGTAAATCGAGGCTCATACCTTGTCAGCGTAAGAACCGTCGTGGACGTGTGTGCGGGGTCCACGAGTTAGACCAGGAAGCCCGCCGTGAAGTTGAGCACCTTAGCCGGATTCAACCCAACATCCAACTAGTTGTCGTTACACTCCGGCACCCGAGGCTATTAGTTTTTAGTATTGGTTGTCGGAGTTGTCCAAGAGGAACGGTTACGGAGGCGGTGGTGATAAGATGAGTGAAAAAGGGAGGACGACAGAGCGTGTGCACGGTCGATCGGCCACGGTGCTCTCAAACAAGTCGAAAAGCCCCAAGCATGCGGCAAAAACAAAAACTACAGGTAGGACAATACAATTTCGACTGAACTACAAACGGTATTTCGGTGTTCTCCTACATACATCCGAAATATGTTATCCAACAGGCTTCCACTTCATACCACTGAATCGATGTTTACCACACCGCAATGCTTGTAGTGCCGTAGCACTTTGTGCTGCAGCTGTGGTCAACCTGGTACAGGGGACTATGTTACCGACCAACGACACGGTACAGACTACTGGCGACAGATGGGTAGCCTTGTAGCTATCCTCGAAAAATTTCGGCATTACCCCACTCGCAAAACAGGTTTAACCGTGGCGAAAATACACGCCGCGCAAGGGTGCACAAAAAAAAAAGAAAACGACACCACACACCTAGGAAGGTCAGAATGAAAAACAAACCGGATCGCTGTGATCACAGGACGAAAGGAGCAAAAAACATTTTTTTTTCGTTTTTTGTTCCCTTTTTTTTACTTGGTTTTAGAGACCCCCCCATATTTTTTTTTCGCTGGTCGGGGGGGGCACCCCCATATAGATCGAACGTTTCACAAGGTTCCGGTTCGTCGATTATTCTGCGAGATAAAGCGTTTTTTATGTAGNAATATAGGGGGGGGGGGTGTGTGGTGTCGATAACTTTTTTTTTTGTGCACCCTTGCGCCGCGTAGTAGTTTTTTGTTTTGAAGAATGAACATCTAGCACTAAGGTTTTCTTGTTGCTTATATTATCTTATTTATATTTGTTTTGGTAAATGTACTAAACTACAATACACCCTCAGCTATACGATACTCTTGACACACACACCCACGAACACACCAAACCAACCTATTTATAAGACACAACACATTTTCAAATGTCCTGCACGCGTACCTATACGCTTTAGGACTGCAGTCTCGTTTTGGAGGCAAACCACTGAAATTACAACCAGATTGTTTCCAAAACGGAACTGCAGCCCTAAACAGGTTAACGGGATTTCATTCCACCCATCAACTACCAATGCATACAAGTTGCACGGATGCTCCGAGTATACTCGATACTCCGAGTATACTCGGAGTATCGAGTACTTTCCGCACTCCGAGTGCTGAGAGTATTCGAGTAGTGGTGGCCTAAATACTCGGAGTACTTGGAGTATGAGCAGTACAGAAGGCCCAAATACTGCGAGTACTGGGAGTATGAGCAGTACTTATGCTCGAGTACAAGCAGTACTCGGAGTAAAAACACCTAAATTACTCGGAGTACTCCGAGTATCGAGAGTATGGAACACCGAAATACTGCAAGTGCCCAAAGTACCTGGAGTTCATGTTTCTCCAAAATACTCTAAGTGTACTCGCAGGTAATGGGAGCATCTGTGAATTTTGATATGCTATAAACGCCAGTCACATGCTCCCAGACCCTGGGAGGAATGACGGCCGAGTCTTTAAAATGATGCCTGACGTACTTTACACTCCGAGTATACTCCGAGTATCGAGTACATTTCGTACTCGGAGTACTTGGAGTGAGCAGTACTGAAGCCCTAAATACTCGGAGTACAAGGACTACCCGCAGTATCGGACCCCGAAATACTCCGAGTACAAGCAGTATCGAGAGTGTTCATACCCGAAATACTTCGAGTACGAGCAGTATCCCGGAGTATCGAACCCCGAAATACGCCGAGTACACGAAGTATCTGAAGTATTTAGTCTCCAATACTCCTTACTTTACTCCAATGTACTCGTAGCATCTGTGGAAAGTTGGTACGAGGAAACAAGGGTTTCAAGCTAAAGACACACACTCTTTGGATACACGACAAACTCTCGTTTCTTCTGCTGTAAGTGCGCCCTGAAGAATGTAAAATCCAACCAGTGTAAAACTCATCGCACATGCGTTATCTACATACCAAATGTATTTCTACATTCATACCTTTCCCGAGGGACAGACAACAAATTTACTGTTGTAGTATTCGTAGGGCTCTGGCCTGGTAGGTGTTTTGTTTTTCATCGGTTGATTGGTTGCCTGTCATTTCCTATCAGTGATTTAGATTGGGATTGAATCGTCCTAACATTATTGCAATCCTATCCTTTGGTTAATCATGATATTGGTTTAGTTAGCTGTATAGGCAGCCGACCTTCCAATCTAGATTGAGAATCAAAGATTGGTCAGTTCAATCTTTCGATGTCAATCTTTGGATCCCGACCAAATACCGCCGTGCCATTGTTGGTCATAAATGTTAGTCATAAGTCGCAACCGTGTCTGATGTGTCTGATCGTGCGAATACGTGCGTGACGTACGTGCCTCATACGTATGATTTGTGTAACTGGAATATGCGGCGGGATTTTGGTGAGAGTATCACTTGGGTACGGAGGGGTGAAGCCCCCTCCGTTCAGTGCTTCTTTACAGTGGTTTCTAATACACACCTGGACAACATAGCATTATTGATCACCTCATGCAAGGGGTTGTCGCGGTTACGATATGCAGTCGGAGAACGCTCCGGAGGTTGCCATGAGGCGAGAGAGAAGATGTTGTCCAGCCAAGGGTCTCCGAAAAAAAAAAACGACACCACACTCCAAATTTTATTTTTGAGATACCAAATATAGGGGGGGGGTGTCAATTTGTTTCTTTAGGCACCCTCCGGCGTATAGGGAGGTACATACCATACTAAATCTTACATGAACTAAATCAGACCATCCATAAACCGCAGTACCATACTATTTCCTGGATAAATAAAATCCATAATAAAACCTATATAAACCAATAGAAGGGGATGTTGGTGAATCGTCCCCGCATTCCCAAGCATAGGCAAGGCCTTCAAGACAATACAACACCACCCAGCGTTTCTGCTTGAGTTTATAAACGAAATCAAACCATCCATAAACTGCAGTACCATACTATTTCCTATATAAACCAACTCCATACAAAAACCTATACAAACCGATAGGAGGGGATGTTGGTGAATCGTCCCCGCATTCCCAAGGGTAGGCAAGGCCTTCTAGACGATACAACACCACCCAGCGTTTCTGCTTAGGGTTATGAACCAAATCAGACCATCCATAAACCGCAGTACCATACTATTTCTTGTATAAACCAAATCCATACTAAAACCTATACCAACCAAAATCAGGGGATGTTGGTGAATCGTCCCCGCATTCCCAAGGGTAGGCAAAAGGCCGTCCAGACGATACAACACCACCCAGCGTTTCTGCTTAGGGTTATGAATAAAATCAGACCATCCATAAACCGCAGTACTATACTACTTCCTATATAAACCAATTCCATTCTAAAACCTATATAAACCAATATCAGGGGATGTTGGTGAATCGTCCCCGCATTCCCAAGGGTAGGCAAGGCCTTCTAGACGATACAACACTACCCAGCGTTTCTGCTTAGTTGGGGTTATGAACCAAATCAGACCATCCATAAACCGCAGTACCATACTATTTCCTAAATAAACCAACTCCATACCTAACCCTATATACACCAATATCAGGGGATGCTGGTTAATCGTCCCCGCATTCCCAAGGCCTTCTAGACGATACAATACCACCCAGCGTGTCTGCTTAGGGCTATGAACCAAATCAGACCATCCATAAACCGCAGTACGATACTATTTTTTATATAAACCGACTACATACCTAAAACTACTAAACCGATAGCAGGGGATGTTGGTGAATCGTCCCCGCATTCCCAAAAGTTGGCAAGGCCTTCTAGATAATACATCACCACCCAGCGTTTTTGCTTCGACTGGTGCTACGGTAGGGGAGTCGCTTTTACGTCCTATATTTTCATCGGATGAGAGCCACTCCGCCGGTTGTTAAAGTCTTAACGCTTTACGTTTTCGAGATATGCACCACCATGGTATATGCTTGCTACACTACGACAGAAACATATCCCTGCGTCCAGTTTTATTTTAGGTACAGAGCCACTCGCCCGAGTGAAGTAAACGTGGTAGTGAAAATCAGGCTACCCCCCCCTACCGTAGTACTAGTCCTTCTAGGGTTATAAACGAAATCAGAAATCAGACCATCCATAAACCGCAGTACGACTCGTACCTATTTCCTATATAAATCAACTCCATACTAAAACCTCTATATTTAAACCAATAGCAGGGGATGTGGGTGAATCGTCCCCGCATTCCCAAGGGTAGGCAAGGCCTTCTCGACAATACAACACCACCCAGTCAGTGCTTCTGCTTTTCAATCTTGATACGAGTGGCTGGTGAGGCGAGTGTGGTAGCCGTTCCCCAACTCCGACCCTCCCGACAGCAACAACACATTCCTTGTACAGTATGTTTGTATAAACCATTGTGTACACAGTGTACACCCAAAGCCAAGCAGTATAGTAGACGCTAGACACGTGCGTAGAGCATCGTCTGCAGAGGCGTGTGAGACCAACAAAAAACGCACGGGAAAAAAAAAGTTTTTTTTTCCCCCTCCAATATAGGGGGGGGGGGTAGTGGGGTATATGGGATTCAGATCCGCGCACACCCTTGGTCCAGGTGTGAATTAGAAACCACCGTAAAGAAGAACTGGACGGAGGGGGCTTCTCCCCTCCGTACCCAAATGATACTCTCACCAAAAACCCACCCGGCAAAACCAAACACCCGCCGCATATTCCAGATACACAAGTCGTACTTACGTATCACGTACGTCACGCACGTATTCGCACGATCAGACACATCAGACACGGGTGCGACATATGACGAACATTTATGCCCCCCGAAGCAATATTCTCGGACCTGCGGTGTGGGTTTGTTTCGGACGTAGTACGCGACTGAATTGTGTTTGCATATATTCATGCGGAAGCTCCCCCCGCCCCCACCCTCAATATGCAAGCTTTGATTATTTTTTTCAATAATTAGCCTAACACTGCATAGAGTACACTCACGTAGGGAGGAGCTATATATAGAACAAGATACTGCTATACGTGCTCCGTGAGCGTCCCTAGGACTGTACTATCTACGTTCGGCTTGCTGTTGAATAGTAGAAGGATTTCGGGGAGTATGATAATACTTGAGAGGGTAGAAAGCTGAGGTCTTGATGACCAATATCTTCATCGCCTTTTCGGTGTTGTTTTGGACTGTGTTGCGTGTTGATTACTGGAAAGACGTTGGAATAAGGCCAATCTACTATTTTTCCCATTTCATGCAGTTGAGACCGTCCCTTCGGGAAGGCTGCGTGTTGATTACCGGAGAGACGTTGGAATAAAACCAATATAGCCATTTCCCTATTTCATGCAGTTGAGACCGTCCCTTCGGGAAGGCTGCGTGTTGATTACCGGGAAGACATTGGAATAAAGTCAATATAGTATTTTCCCTATTTCATGCAGTTGGGACCGTCCCCTCGAAAAGGCTGTGTGTTGATTACCGGAAAAAGGTTGGAGTACGGCCAATATACATTTTCGCGGATTTGAGTTTGAGTTTTTCGACACTGATTTTGGGTATTTTCGGATTTGAGTTTGGGTTTTTCGACACTGATTTTGGGTTTTTCGGATTTGGGTTTGAGTTTTTGGACACTAACTTTGGATTTTCGGATTTGAGTTTGATTTTTTCGACACTGAGTTTGGGTATTTTCGGATTTGAGTTTGAGTTTGAGTTTTTCGACACTGATTTTGGGTTTTTCGGAGTTGAGTTTGGGTTTTTCGACACTTTTTTGCTTTTTTTTCGGAAATTTATTCTGGGTTTTTCGAGACTAATTTTGGATTTTTCGGAGTTAATTTAGGGTTTTTCGGTGCAAATTTGGTTGAGATTTTGGATTTTTGATTAGCTTGGTGTTCACAGCAGGGAGGCAGTTGTTTGGTCATACGGTGGGTTTTTGGAATTTCTGTGTTTGAGTAATATAGGTACTACTTGTAGTGACACCACAAGAGGATTCATGTGTTGGATGATTGTGTACGTACTTGGAGACGGCATACAGACATTATTATCATGACAGTGCGCTGCTGCGACTTGGGAGGCTGTTGGCCATAAATGTTCGTCATAAGTTGCACCCGTGTCTGATGTGTTTGATGTGCGAATACGTGCGTGACGTACGTGATACGTACGTAGGATTTGTGTAACTGGAATATGCGGAATGTGTTTTTGGTGACAGTATCATTTGGGTACGGAGGGGTGAAGCCCCCTCCGTTCAGTTCTTATTTACGGTAGTTTCTCTCTCGCCTCATGGGAACCTCCGGAGCGTTCTCCAACTGCACGTCGTAACGGCGACAACCCCTTGCACGAGGTGATCGATTAGATATATCACCGAAAACCCTTATAAAACTCACTCTTACGCTCTACACCCCACACAAACAAACGGACTATCACACACAGTAATAAAAGGCGAAACCTTTGCCGCCTTCTGTACAGTACTAGACCCGCAAATAAGAAACAACCTGATAAGAAAACTTGGCTCACTTTTGTGAGGACACTGACAATTTTAGAAAATTAAATAGTGCCCAGCGGCGAGTACCCACTACTTCCTACATGTTAGCCTATCTATCGTAAAGATTGTCCAAGGATAACTAAGTCAATTAATTTAAGCTTGCTAAGATTAGGCGATTTTTTGGGCTGGCCCATACAGTGTACCATGTATATCGCACGCCGTCACTTATCTACTACAGTCTACGACGTACCTCGTACATAATGAGCATTCAAAGATTTCTCGAAGCGGTTGATGGTCTGTGCTTTGCGCCCATTGTCTCGACCCCACATATATGTAGATAGATGCCTCCTAGATGAAACGAGTTTGTTAAATTATATTTATGATAAGTGGGAAGTGGGAGCCAGTCAAATACGGGGTCGCTTAATTAAGGGTACGACGCAGGACAAATAATAGAAAAGCGCGCGAGATACGAAAGGCAGGCTCGGATTCACAGAAAATAATGAATATCGAGACTTGGTATACAGCACTGGCCCTCTCACACGAAAAATTGAATCGGGCTTTCTTATTCTGGGCACGCTCGAAAGCACACTTTCCCATGTTGCACTTTCGAATTTCGATGTTCGACAAGACGTTTTTCGTGAGGTAAGTAGTATAAATACCGTAGCGGATACCTACTCGTAAGAAATAGGAAATCTGGTTCAGGCTGGGTTTTCTATTCGAGAGAGGGTTCATTCGAACTGATTTCAACATAAAGACTGCTGGATTTCTTCTTCTCCAAATCTGAGCCTGGATTTCTTATTAGGCGTCCTGCATTGTAGTGCACAATAAGCGGTTTTTATAGTTAGTATAAACAGAACACATACATGTCATTTTTTTCGTGGTCAACTTCATTGTTTCTTAGGCTCTGACTAAAGACTGAGAACCTTAACATTTGTTTTTTTATTTTTCTGGCTATCTTTCTACTGAGTAATTTTTTTATGAGCGGGTCGGTACTACGTACTGCTGTATGTTGGAATAAGGGTAGAACGAACCCACTCTCGAACTAAAATATCGAGCCTGGTCCGGTTTGTCCTGTTTCTTAGTTTAATTGGTGTCCTGTACGTACTGCAGCAATCACACATAATGCGTGTACCGACTACTCCAAGACGTCTTATATCTGCAAAAAACGCAGCTAAGAACGAGAATGAAACATCAAAACTGATTGTGTTGGCACGATAAATATCGAGTTTGAGATCGAGATTCAGATAGTAGCCTACTTTCGCTAATATTGCCAAAAGTATCAAGATTGAGTTTTTGGGGGCATCGTTTTTCAAGAATTGATCGGCACTCCGTTCTGTTTTCGGAGGGACTTAACATCGGATCACTGTTTCCTCTCGTTCTCAGTATTCCTCTGTTTACGTTGATATTTTTATTGCTTCATTTGTCTTTCGAATGTCTTGCCACATCTCTTTCGGGGGCCGCACGATACTATTTTTTCATTTTCATTGTGTTACTTAGTTCACGTTTCCCTAGGGAAGGACAAGACGTTTCCTGAATGATTTGTAGGGCTTTAGCCCGTAGGGTTCATTTTTTATTGTGGTTTTTAGGGTTGTCTGTCATTGGCTATTATAGTTCCCAGTCTTGCTCTGTTTACGTTTTTTGTTTTTCAAGTTGTAGGTTACATCTCCGGTGGGCACACGGCTTTCTTTTGCTTTTTGGTGTGTTTGTTTTTCATATTTTTAGCGTTTTGTTTCCCCCGCTCCTTTGTTTTTATCCCTTTCAATAATTTGGATTGCTAGCAGGGTAGATAATGCTTGCCGTAAAGACATACCGTACATATTATTATCTTTCTCACGGTTTACCATCCCAGGCCTCTCAGAGCTCCCATTTTATTGTTGCCTCCTCCTTTTTTACTTATCACAGTTTCCTTCCTGTCTTTGTTTTCTATTCTATTTTAGGTGGCGAGAGTCTTTTTCTTGTTTCGGTATTGGGTTCGTGCGTGTACCCAGAGAGCACGGAAACGGCGCCATCGTGGGAATGGGAAGGCGGTGGCCAGTAAAGTAAAGGGTGGGGCGGAAGGAGCGCGGTCGCCTTTTCGTGGCTAGGCGTGGCGTTTCCATTGAGACACGAGTGGTATATGAAAGGTCTTTGTCTGCCATTGTTGCTGCGGTATCAACCAAGCATGTTCGACATTATAAGGTTCGCTTTTAACTAGAAAATAAAATTCAAACGGGGCATATTTCTCGACAAAATGTTTTTGCCGATAGACAGCCACGCGGCTGTCGTAGCACTATCTATCATGGTCGAGCGGGCGAACGAGGGCCACGGTGGAGACCGGGCTTCACGCGAAACGGGCCACGGGGCTAATTGGAACAGAGAGGAAGAAGAGCTCGACCCGGACCGAATCGATGGCGAAGTGGTCGCGGAGGGGCGAAGAGCGTCGAAGTTGACAATACGCGAACGACGTCCCAACGGTTGTTTTTTAAGCGGCGCAATCATTATAGACCCGACGGCCCGACAGGAATTTCTGTTCAAAAGAAAAAATGATGAAAAAATCTGCGTCTTTACGTGGTTTAAATTTGTTTACGACATTTTCGTTCGTTTTTGGTTTTCGGTGTTGCCGTTTTGTTCGAGTACAAGTACTACCGCGTACTTTTGTCTTCTAAGTTTTGTAGACTTTCTGGTTTCCGTGTATATTTCAACTTAACGGCCGTGCTGTGCTGTGCTTTCTTTTTCATAGATGCAAAGTACGAAGAACTACGACCACCGTTGTCGTACAGAGGTAGCATCATTTGCATCTCGATCATGTTTTGCATGAGTGTCAAGTCCACCGTTTCTTCGCTGCACAATTATTATCAAGTCGGTGTTTGCACTCCATCATGGATGATCCTCTTTTGCCCCGTTCTATTAATATGAGCGAAACCCTTGTATAGTATCTTGGAGTCTTCTCTGCTAAGTGGCGTTGCCACGTAGTTTCTCCGTGTTTTGATTTGGTTACCACCTAACTTGTATCTGCCTGGGATCGAAAATCGGCACGGACACTGACTGCGTGTAATGGATGTCGACGGATCTGTCTGTTCTTCTCATTAAACCGGTATTTCTACTCGTCGATATTCAACACAGGCAGTAATTTTTTTGCCGAAAAGCTCGCTGAGCCCTACACGCGAGAAAAATGAAGGCATTTTTTTTTTAAATGTGACCTATTATATTAATAGGGGGAAGGCCAGTTGAGAGAAATGAAGACACCTGTGGCCAGATTGGTCTTGTCAAAACTATATATTATACATAATGCTGTTGAGTAGTTACTGCTGAGGGTACTTCCCCCCGCGAATTGATATGCGAAGTAAACATGCATGATATTTATAGATGAAACAAAAAATAGATATATATATACTACCTGGTACTTGGTACACATTATACGTACGCCGTAATATATGTATCGTACACATTCGAAGGGACGATATGAAGTTTCCTGGATTATGCTAAGGGTTGAGGTGGAGAGAACATAACGGCGTCGCTGTATCGCACATCCTCGGGTATTCAATACGAGCCCGGGAGGGGTAGCGCCAACACCATTTCAAAACCAAGCGAAAACTTCCTCCACCTAACGCCGTTTTCGCCCCCGCCAGAGGCACTGCTCGTCGGCGCTAATCACCAGAAAAGGTGAGGCGGTTATTACGTAGTCAGCGTTTGCCGGGAAAACCTTTCTACATTATTAGCGCGTGCATTCGTTTCATAAACCAGGGGGCCAAACACTGCTGTGTTTGATGTTGGCCTACACATAAATGGGTTGCTCCGTACTTTCTAGAGAGCAAACAGTACGCAATGCAAAGGCCGTCTACGTCGGCAGCGGCAGGCCGATGCAACTGCGATCCTGTCACTTTACTCTCCAAGTTTGGGGGTAATCTGCTGCAGAGTACTTCATAGTGAGGAAAGAGCCAATGAATTTCGCTGGTCGAGGGCGACGACGATAGATAATAGATACATACGTATTCACCTGCTTTTCAGTACTACTCGCGTTCTTCCTGAACACCGCGGAAGGCAGTAATGTTTTGTCACCGTCGGGGTCAAAGTCACGGCACAATATATTTTCAGCTGCCATGATACCAGGTGTATACTATGTAAAACTAAAATTTACAACAGCAGTATCCATACTACGTAGACTATCAACGACGATCCAAGAAACGACGAATCGAGGCCCAAGGCGAACAAGGTGGCTCCCTCCCGTGTCTCAGATTGACTGCAATGCGTGTCATACATACTGAAATATGGTCACCAGGAGAAGGTGCCCTACTGCTGTAACCCCTTTCCAGACCCACCCGTGGCATATTGCTCTTGCGAGGTACAGCAGTTCACGACTGGTTTTAAGAGTACCTTTGGTTTTTGCCTGACTCGGATTATTATGTAAAGACTGTTAATAGGTGTGCTCCACACTAACTACATATTGTTCAGTGCAAAGACGTCGCGTTCTAATAGTATTCCCTCACAATCTCGGTCTCACGTTGTTCATTGTCAGCTTCATACCATCTGTCGCGTACTGCTGTACATCTTTTGCTGGTGCCTTGGCTGTGTGTTTTGTCCGCGGTGACGGTAGTCGCAGTAGGTGCCAGATTCATTCATGGTTGGTTGTAGTCTGTCAGCCACACGTACTCGTATACAGTACAGGAAACCTAATGAGAACCAGGAAATCTGGCCCAGGCTTGATTTCGTTATATGACCGAGGGTGCTTTCTACACTAATTTCAAGATAACGATTCCCGAATTTACAATGTCCCTCTAAATATCAGCCTGGCTCTCTTTTCAGCCT
The DNA here is from genome assembly GCA_008828725.1 of Saccharina japonica. Taxonomy (NCBI): domain Eukaryota; class Phaeophyceae; order Laminariales; family Laminariaceae; genus Saccharina; species Saccharina japonica. The sequence continues at coordinate 146,531 of MEHQ01000994.1, read as the reverse complement.
GTTGTTGATTATTACAGTAGTTGTCCTGTACAGTACGTGTCCCTCATCTTGCGTACAGCATGTATGTACAGGCTTTTGGACCTGTTACGTACGTACGTAGGTAGACTTGACAATATGTGGTCTGTTCTAGCGTCAATGCCGTTGTTTCACACGCGGCCGCAGTTTCCGCCGTCTGATGTTGGCCCCACCTGTCCCCGATGTTTCCAGACCGAACGTTGTGCATCGCCAGAAACTTGCTAGAATTGGGCACGCGTCGTCTTTAAACTCGTTATTCTCCTCAACAGTCCTCAAAAAAAAAAAAACATTTCCTCCGAAAGATCGCCGCATACCAGACCAAGCTCCTCAATATATAACCATACAAGAATGTTGGATTATAGTTTCAGAGAATTGTGATGCTACTATACCCTGTCTCAAATTAAAAGGTCAGTTTGGATAATGTATTGGTAAAAAAACTATACTTGTTCATTACGACTGAATGGTAGTGCGCAAGGAAGGCCGGTATAAAGGTCAGGAAAGTAATTTACAATAATTTCGGAATAACATAGTTTATTACAAAGGCGTTATCCGAAAATAGGTATACCTACGCACTATGAGCCATTTATAGGTACACTGTAATGTACCCCGGAAACGGATTCCTGGCCCGCCTGATATTGGGCCTGCGCTCCATTGTACCTACAGATGGCTCAAAGTGGGTAGGTACGACTATTCTCGGCTACTCAATGTATGTATCACCGATTGTTTGGCTTCAACTGTACCTAGAAATGGTTCGAACGATCCCTTTTTGCAAACTATAATACAGACAGACGGCCACTCCAGATGCCCGGACTGTCAACAAGCCGGCCGTACCAGTACAACCACTGATACTGCGGAGTTACCACGCATTACCAAAAGCGAGAAGTCGTATGACGATCAAAGCATACATAGGTATTCAGTACGCACCCCTCTTACGCACACACATATATGCGAGGCGGAGAAACAACACGGGAATTAGACAAGAACTGCTATACGTACGCACTGAGCCATTTATAGGTACACTGCGTAATGTAAACCGGAAACAGCTTCCTCGGCCGCCTATTGCGAAGGTACACCTATTATCGGCTATTCATATGACGTATAATCATTTTTGGCTTCGAGTGTACCTATAAATTGCTCGAACGATCACTTTTTGGCAACTGAAATATATACAGACGGCCACACCAGATGCCGGGACTGCCAACCAGCCGACCGTACCCGTCTTTCTCGTATGTATATTCACGCACGTTTGCTATGGAAGATTGTTCCGGACCGTACCAATGGCTGTGTAACTTAGCCCCCCTTAACTGTATGGAATAACTCTGTACGTACACGAATATATTCACCAAAGTTTCTGTGAAGGACAGGGTAGGTACGTATGTATCGTAGACCTCGGAATCACGCATGTAAAGATGGATACCTCAAACGACAGGCCTAAAGAGCCTGCCGAGTCATCAACCGCGGTTCGGATACGGTCCAATCGTTGCGAAGTAAGATCGAACTCTCCCCGGGGAAACGACGGGGTCATCCATTGTGGGGCCCCGCATATAAGCAGGGTCCCACAGGACCGAAACCTCGAGGGTGGTGCCCTCGCGCGCTCGCCCCTTGGCTCAGTCCGAGGCAGAGACACTTAGCACCTCCTTGCTACATGATACGGAAGAAACCTTCTCGGCACGGTCGGCCGTTAACGACCCCTGCAGGCATCAGGGATTGGGAGCTCGTCGCTACGACATCATTGGCCTCGGGGGCAGGCACTAGTTTCACCATGGTGACCACCGTGGGATTCGAACCCACGAGTACGAATACTATATACAGTACTAAAGTATGTGTATTGTACTTGCAGAAAAATGTCATGTAAACACTCGTCATTGCTGTTTCTCCGGATCGCGATCACATTCATTAAACACGTAATGCGTGTGGCCCAAACGAATAACATCCCATCTAATCTGGTTGACAGGTACGGGGGGCTGGTTGACAGCCCCGGCATCTCGTGTGGGCGTCTGTCTATATTTCAGTTGCCAGAAAGTAATCGTTGGAGCCATTTATAGGTACACTTGAATCCAAGAAAAGGTGACACGTAAAATGAGTAGCCGAGAATAGGTGAACCTACGCACTTTGCGCCATTTGTGGGTACAATGGAGCGCAGGCCCAATATCAGGCCGGCCAGGAAGGCGTTTCCGGTGTACATTACGCAGCGTACCTATTAATAGCTCAAAGTGCGTAGGTATACCAAGTTTTGGCGAAGGCCCTGTATTATATGTTGCCAGTACTCGTACGAGGTATATACATACCTGGTCAAGTGTTTTTAGACGAGACAATTCGACGAGGGTCGACGACGGGAAAAAGTGCGGAATTTTCCTCGCGATAAGAATGCAAGGCACATACAGCAGTAGTCGTGGGGTGGGAAGAGAAGAGCCTACTTACCAGCTGGGCTGGCCAACGATGGCGTTTTTACTTGTCCGGCGGTTTCTCAACCATTTGGAAATATTACGACTCAAAGTTAGTACGTAGCAGTCAGTGTGTTCCTGATTATACAGCGCATATATATGCATGACGTTTGAATTTCGAAATCCGAGTTAAGTTCGTGAAATAAAATGTTTCAAAAATAGAAAGACCATGCCTTAGTTAAACGAAGTATATATATACATACATGTATGTCGATATTAGAGTCAATCAGGTTTATACTAAGGTCCACCACTCTTGTCCTCTTTGAGGCATGACGAAGCGACTGATATCCTCACCACACTGTCTTACTCGCTGACCATGAAGATATATGGCGTGCGTAAGATCCCGTATACAAAGTCACAAGATACTACGGGGAGAAGCCCATATAATGTGGGATTGTCGCTCCGATTTTCATTTTTCGTGCCTGATTTGTTTTCACGTCCTACAGCAGTAGAGTAGTAGTTAAGGGCGAAACAAAGGGATTGCGTACTACACCGTTTTTACTTATTTTTTCCCCGTCAGTTGTGGCCGAAAATATTTTTGGCATTTTATTGACAGATAGATGTACGGATGTCTGATTTAAACTTGGTTTGAGGGTGTGGCGTTTTTTGGCACCAACGTGACCAGGTATACCTGATTTTGGCCGAAACAGGCAAATAATAAATCCAGGCTGGGATTCAGTGGAAAATCAGCGATTTTGGTGTCGTTATCTTGAGATTATCGTAAAGAGCACCCTCTCTCACAAGGAAATCCGGCCTGTACAAGATCTGCTGCTTCTTATCAGTTGTCCTGCACTGTAAGAAAACGAGTACCATATAATAGCAAGAAATACACGCTGCAAGTAGCAGGAAAACAAAAAATAACGAACTAATGGGGTCGGTGTACTGAATTTTTCAATTTTGTTTAGAACACATCAACCCTCACAAAAAAAAAGCACCCTGTAGCTACTAAACATTCGAACAAAGCATAGGAAATTACGGGACGACAAAAAAACAAAAGCAAAAGCGACCACGGCAAAATAAACAAAATATATGAATTGAATACATAATGCGAGGGGTGGTAGCATCGCTGTTGTGCCCCCCTTCGGCATGGAGGATCTGCGGCATGCAATACACCAAGCAGATAAACAGCAAAATAATGCTGGTGATTAGCTGATAGTGCTGTATGTGCTGTTGTAGATCAGCGTTGTTAGTGCAGCAGTCGTGAAATTTATAAAAAAAAATATCAAGAATAACTTGAGAATAATATGAATTATAATATAATAATAGTTGAAGAATGCAGTATAGTCTGTTAAACATATCTGGTTTTCTGGCGTGTCTCTTTGAATACTTTCTTTCAACCCACGTTTACTTCTACCATTTTTGTAATATTATTACCTACTCGTATGTCATATTATACCCGTTGTATCCAGTACGAACGCATGCCATTTGTTTTGTAAAATTTGCCTCATGCAGTGCGAGTGTAGTACCATACAGGACACCTAATAAGAAACAGGAAATGTGCTCCAGGCTGGATTTCTTACTAGAAAGAGGCTGATTTCTACACTTATTTCAAGAAAACGACTCCCGAATTTCTGATATTCCTTCAAATTTCAGCCTGGCTTTCTTATTAGCCTGCTTCTTATGATGTATCCTGTACTGTACAGCGTACCGGAACCAAAAACCGGGCTCAGGCTTTTTGTTCATGGCGCAGCGCCAAGGGGCACTTTCCTATGCTGCGCATTCTTATGTTGGTCCCCGACAAGACGTTTTCCAAATTTTATGGGAGTACCCAGCTAATGATTGGTACCTTGGGCCCATGTCAGCCACAGGAAGGGATCAACATTTTCGAGACTTATACACTGATTAGGCTGGGACCTCGGTTGTTGTTTTTTAATGTTCAGGTTCAGGATGATTTTGTGGTGAGATAACTGGTAAGGGTTTATGAGCGGGCCGGTACTACGGCAGTACCTCTGTGTCGTGATTTTGTGACCACAGAGCTTGCTTACCGACCTCAGACAAAGGATCGGCACGGGCAATGGGTTTGCTTGATGTCGACGGGAGGAAAAGAAGAACTAATAACGCTTTTGCACGCGAACAAAGCACATAGCTACTGTAGATAGTTTGTCGTATCCAGCACGATGGCCTTGCGTTCGCCTACGGTCTTAAACTGCATCACAATGCAGCATCGCTTTGTGTGTTCGTTCACGTTAAACCTGTATTTCTACCCCTCGACCTCCAGCACACCTACAGCTATAATAGTGTCCGTGCCGACTATGCATCCTAGAGAAATACCAGTTCTTCTGAGGTCACAAAACCACAACAGAGATACCACGTTGCAAAAATAGCATGTCAGGCGATGCAATGCCATCCATTTTAGGCACGACATATGTATACCTTGCTACGTATAGCGATCTAGATATATACGTGACAGAGAAAAAACAATTTTACATTCTCGTTTATATATACTATTTAATATGATATATACGTGAAAGGGAACAGATCAATGCTACCGTACAAACAGCTAAAACTGAAACAGAAAAAAATATATAAAAACACATTATTAACGAAAACAAAACGATGACGCACTACGAGTACGCGTACTGTGTCTTGAGCTCGTTACCACAGAGAGCATTTATGTGAACCTCTGCTCGCAGGAGGAAGAATCGAAACGGACACTGCGCGTGCTGGATCCCGACACGACCAAAAGACGGAGAAAGCACACATCCTGTCTGTGTACGAGTCAATGCACAATTCACAGAGTTCACAGCTGACGTGATTCTTAGTGTATTATTAATTCACACGACCTGGCCGCAAAATAGCACAATATTGCTAGCCGCACGCCAGAGACCAACAGACAAAATTGTGTCCTTTTAGCGACGCCCTGCGCTGCGAAAATCCAAACACGTTCGGAAAGTTCGTTGTGGTGTTTGTACGAGGCCAAAAACGTTTTAACAGGGAGGGGTGCGTATTTTTGTGGTGTGGGAGAGAGAGGTAGTTTTTTATTGTCGGCGCCCGCCCGTCGGAAATGCATAATATTTCCAAGGGGAGCACAGCGAGTCGGGGAATATGAGTTTTGTACGTACGGAAGAATTGGCCAATAATATGTTGAATGTAGGTCCTGTAGTGGTCCATACGCGCATTGGGCAAAAATGACCACGTATACAGCAGTGGCAGTATCAAAGGGAACACCTCCCTGAGATAGTCGGGGGTTGCGCTGACGTGCAGACATCAAGCAAAGGGCTTCCAAGCCGTCAAGCCAACAGTGTGGGGAGGTGTTCAGGAGAGTGTTCTTTTTTCGCAAGACGAGGCGCGCAAGGTCCGGTGGTCGCTTCACGAAGAAGGCTCGCCCACCACCCAGGTCGGTGGTTACGAAAAAGCAGCTTCGAGCTTCGAGCTCAAGAATTTGTTGTGCTGTAAGCTATGGGGCATAAAAGAGAACTAACTGATTTCGAGGGGTCGCCTCACACCACTCGCGATCACAGAAGCTACCGAGCTCGTCGCCGGCCAGGAACAGCAGCGCCGTGCTTCTACTACATATATCGTCGCTGTACCAAGCGGGTAGGGCTTGTGCCGTCTCGTGCGCTCTTCTCTCGCGTTGCTTGCTTTTTGTGGCGGCTGGCGAACAGACCACAGCGGCGGGGCGTTTATTTTACAGCAATGCCCGTACTGCTGCTGCTGCTGTGCTGCTGTTGTACCAAAACAAACAGATTTTTGTCAAAAATGTGTGGTCAAAAATTTCTTTGCAACGGCGGTAAACCTATTTGTTTCTCATATTTTGGTCACGTTTCTATGTTACAGCAATAATGCCCGTACCGCTCTTGCTTATGTGCTGTGCATCGTGACGTGGGTACGGGGTGTGTTGGAGACTATTTGCGCAATATGTTCGCAGGTTCTTGTTTTTGGGTAAGCCACCACGTTTCTATGTTACAGCAATGCCCGTACTACTGCTGCTGCTGCTGTTGTGCTGCTGTTGTACCGCTCTTGATCGTTCGCTTTGCACGGTGGCCTGGGTACGAGGTGTGTTGGAGACGTTGGCGCAAGGCGACAATGTTTCCCGAGGAGGCGGAGCGCGGCAGTCACCATGCATGGGGGTGAGGGTCAAGCAGAGGGTCGCACTTTCACTTGTGGTGGTCGTCGTCGGGTGGGGTGTCTGGACAAAAACAGATTGCTTATCATACGACCGGCGGATACTATTAATGCTACTGCCGGCCGGGCTTGAAGGGGGCGATATTCGGTGNAGCCCCGATGAGTTGAGCGGAGTTGAACTATATTATGGATAGCTCTCCATGTTTTCTTTTGACTGCGGTTACTAACTTGCTGGGCATCCGACTTTAGCGCTCGTGGTGGCGGCGTTGCTGAGGGCACCTCAAGGGGGAAAAAACGCGAAAATCTTTGAAGCTACAGCCACCCGCGTCAAAAACGCCGGGAAAATAAATCGAGTTTTTTTCCTTTTTTTATTTTTTTTTACGAAAGGCGCCGCTATTAAAAAATTGCCTCGGTAATTACTCAAATACTTTACATCGGGCCCCAGGGTAATATTAGTTTTCAGAGGAGGTTATTATCGTCCCCTATTCCCGGAGGCTGATAACGTCTCCATACATACCAGGGATGCAGAGAGATATCTGTATATATGTATACGACAATTTATACAAATGATTATTTTAGTATTCACCTATATATACAATACTCGGATTGTTTTGCTATGACATTGGTTCTTGAACTATTCCATATCATTTGTTGATGTAGACATACTTACTTTTGTCTTTCCTAGGGATCCCTCATCCCTGGCCTCTCAGAGCTCCCACTTCGAACACCGCCTCCGTTCATTACTTGCTGAAGCTCTCTCTTTGTTCCCTATGTACTTAAGTTTGCGAGAAGCTCCTTCCTCTTTCAGTTTTGGGTTCGTGTGTGCGCCCAGACAGCACGGCAGCGCGGGCGTGCCCGGCGTTATCGCGGGTATGGGAGGGCGCTGGCTAGTAGAGGGGGGGTCAGAAGGAGCGCGGTCGCCTTTTTCGTGGCTAGGCGTGGCGTGTCCACCGAGACACGCGGGAAGCATGAAGGCGCTTTGTCTGCGTTGCTGCTGCAGCAGGTCCGAAAATATAAGGGTCGTTTGTACGTGTAAAATAAACTTCAAGCGGTGCTTATTTATCGGAACACATAGGATTTAAAGAGAAACCCCGGCAATTTGAACACCATCATGATGGAGCGGGCGAACGAGGGCCACGGTGAGCACCGGGCTTCATGTGAGGCGGGCCACGGGGCTCACTGGGGCAGAGGGGCAGTAGAGCTCGACCCGGACCGAATCGATGGCGACGTGATCGCGGAGGGACGGGGAGCATCAAGGCTGACAGAACGCGAAATACGTCAAAACATTTTTTGTTTTTCGCGGCGCAATGGGTCCGATGGGATTTGTTTTTTATTTTTTCGAGTACGAGTACGTACGAGTATACTCGTACGAGTACGAGTACGTACGAGTATACTCGTATGTACGTACGTACAAATGTGTACCTCTTTCTTCTTTCTCAGTTTTGTTGATTTCCTGTTACTCGTACTTCACAACTTGACGACCGAGCTGTGCCGTGCTTTGTGTTTCATACATACAAAGTACGAAATAAAATATACCACCGTTCGTTGTTGTTGTGCTACCACACATACTCACGAAGGCACAAATCACACCCACCACACCAGGCAGCGCAGCGCCGTGCTGTGAGCCGTGTTGCTGTGCTTTCTCTTTCGAGCATACAGCTTCTTTGATGTCCTGGAGCATGGAGCTAATGTGCATCCCGAGCAAATTTTGCATGCATGTCAAGTCCGCCGTTTCTTCCCTGAGCACCATGAACCTCTTACCATGAACCTCTTGGCATTTTCAAGTCGGTGCTTTTGCTTGCACTATACGTCATGGGCCTCTTCTGCCCCTTTCCTTGCGCGAGCGTAGCGGGCAGCGTCAGCCGCCCGCGGAGCGAAGCCCTTGTACATATTAAATATATTACGTATATCCTTTATTATGTAAACGTTCGTCAGTGGGATGGTCATTGCCGTCACTACGTTTGCTTTCGCTATTGGGGCTAAGAGCATAATATACATCCATCGCGACAGAAATCAGTGTGTACATCGGTACATCTGTACAGCATTAGTGGTCCCGCAACAAGAACCGGTCGCCCCGGTAGAGTAGTGGCCAGCTTCAAAGACTACTATTAATATTAAAATCATTGGTACCCAAGATCGAATCCCACCGTGGTGAGAGATTTTGTCTATATTTCAAAAAATAAAAAAGAACCAATTGCTGAGAGCGCCTTCGTGGCGTGGGCAGGCGGAATCCGGCGCAAGTCGACGAGGGAAGAAAGTGCTGAAATCTTCTCGCGATAAAAATGCAAGGCAAGAACCGTAGTGGGGGAGGAGGGAGAAGAGCCTACTTTGTGACTCCGGATCTGAGTTACGACCAGGAAGGAGAGATAAAGGAAGGGCGAAGATAATAAATGGGATGAAAACAAACAAACAAACAAACAAACAGAAACAAAACAAAACAAATAGGGCGGTGGGCCTTGAGACGACTGTGACGTCACCCCGCTATCTTGGGATAGTGCGGTACCCAACAATTTGAGTGACTAAAATGTGCGGTACCGCACTACTGTATCACGGGACATTCGGGTAGTTGTATACACTGCTGTACAGCAGGATATCCTCGGCTGACAGCTGTGCCGATGAGCAACGTCGTGCTCAAAGGGCTGCTCTGCTGATTGGCAGAGCACCCGGAAACAAAACACAACATTCTCCGTTTCCACGCAAATCTACTCGTAGCCATGATCCGAAGTACACCTGCTTGTATCACAAACCACCGTATGAGCTGTAGGAAACATACTGATGTAGGTATGAGCACGATTTCCTACCGATGACTGTACGACACCCTTACTATACAGCTCGCTGGCTTCACTACGCCGACGTTCATGGGTCTCGAAAGTCTGCCTGCCGCGCTTAGTTGCTAGCATGCACACCTCATGTCGGTTTCACCACAAAAAATCCCGCGAAGGCGGCTGCCACGCCCTCTGCGGTAGGTTTGGGCATCAAGCGCCTTCCAGCGTGGACTTAGCATCTGCCACATTTTCTCTGCGGCACATCGCGCGAGTGTGTAGGGTACTTCTCGCCGTGCGGCTACGGCCAGCTGAGGCCTGATGTACTGTCAATATTCAGGTTTAGCGGTAGGGTAGTGTTGCTGTCCTGTACAGGTTCGCTGAGTCGCTGTACGTACTGGCATGGAGGCGTAACTGCTGCCCCAGTATAATGCAGATTTCGCAACTATTGGAGAGTGCGGCGGCCGCACTCTTGCGGGACGAAGTCTGTATAAGAGTTTTTAACCTCACTGTTGTAACACCCCGCACTACTACGGACCGCACTATTGCCTACTGTACACGGTGAACGAATGAAAAGGCTGACGTGAAGGATATTTGTGCAGATTGACTGCCGACAGGGAAAAGCACGCCGATGCAAATTTCCGCAAAACGAAAAAAGTGAGTATGTCTGCCATTATTGCATGGGCGGCGGCCACCATCGGCACACCCATACCACAGGGAGGAGAGAAGGCGTCAGGAGATATTTTGGGGGATGAATTTATTTTTACGCATGATATACGACATCATAGATATACGAACAGTGGCTATGAATCGCCGACTCGATGGAAGATCACTCGTGAGATCGCTGATACAAGGCACAGCTGAATTAACACCTCGATATGGATATATCAACAACAAGAACATTCACCGACCCTCTCCGGTACAACCAAGGGCGCACAAAAAAAAACGTTTTCGACACCACACACCCAAAACTTTATTTCGGACCTCTCAAGGGGGGAAGGGGGGGTACGACGGACCCATCCCCCCCCTCATAACGCCACACAATCTCCTATATAAAACATCACTATACTAAATCCTATATAATACCAAGGGGGGCACAGCCTAGGGGGGTACTACAGTCCACGCAGCCCCCTAAGAGCGGACAGGCGCCGACCGTAGAAGAGACAGGGAGAGAGGGAGAGAGGGAGAGAGTGATCACGATGAGCACTGTCTCCGTGGTGGAGGGAGCCCTATCCAAGGCCCCCTTCGCAAACAAGTCTCGTTACTTGAGGCCTATCAGCGGCGTCAAAGCTCACGTCATCGACCCCAGCACTAACGTACCCCCGAAGTGCAAGTTTTGCAGCCCTGCAGAGTGGGTGTGGAAATACTGCATGTCCCATCACGTAGAAGGGCAGCATTCCACTTCGTTGGCTCTGAACAAAGCAGACCCCAACACTGCGAGATTCGAAAGCAGCTTTGACGTAAGCAAGACAGAGAAGGAGGCGGTGGCGAAAAGGATGCCAAAGGGCAAGGCTGCCAGAGCCCCCGTAGCACGCCGAACGGTCTCCCAGCAGAAGAGTAAGGGTTCCATAGCCCCCGCAGCACGCCGTAAGGTCTCACAGCACGACGGGGGGTCAGATGAGTCAGACGACTCAGAGGAGGAGGAAGAGGAGGAGGAGTCAGAACAGGAGTCAGAAGAGGAGAGGGACGGGGGGGGGCGGGAGGAGGAAGAGCAGTCGGAAGAGAAGAGGGACGGGGGGGGAGGGGAGGTGTACAGATGGGCACAAGGCGACGCAGTATGAACAAGACCTCGCATCACAATGCCGGGGGACGAAGGGAAGGGGGTGAAGGAGGGGAAGGGTGGAGCAAGAGTGGACGGGCGGGGAGTAGCAGCAACGGTAGCGAAACACCGGGCGAGAACGTGGGAGAACCCGTGCGCAAGAGTAGGCGGGGCAGAACGATCACGCAAAGCGTTCGCCAGAAAGATCTTGGCAGTCTTCGATGATTACATTTGTGCGATCTTTACGTTCCTCGTCGTGGAGTGTTTTCCAGGCCATTTGACTCAATCAAGCACGATGGCTTGTTTTCGTTACTGAAATATTAAGATCCTTGTTGTTGTTGTCTAGGCACACCTTGGTGGGGGGTTGTATCCAAGCAATGTTCTATCTCTTAATCAAGTACCTTGAAAGACCTTTTTGTGTGAGAGTTGGTGAGAGGGGAAAAGCCAAGAAATTCACCAAAAAGGAAAAAAAAAAACTTTTTTTTCGGCCCTCCGGGGGGGGGGGGGGGGGGGGGTAGTGTGGTGTGCGGGATAACTTTTTTGTGCGCCCTTGGTACAACTCTTGATTTTTTTTACGGAAGTATCAAACGGTAAATATCACTTGCTCTTGCGCCGTATTCTATTGGCTCCCCATCGGTATCACGAGTCTCGGTCTCTTGTCAACACCACGTCAACCGTGTGTGACAAATACTTACTGTGGGCAGTGTATGCCCCGATTGTAGACATGAGTTGTGTCATATTTCCACCACCGGATGTACGAGCATACCGCTTAGCCGACTGCTGTTGCTGATAACAACTAATATAAACCGGGTCGAACGCATAGGAGACGATCGTTACCAATCCTTCGCCTTGTATTTACCCCCAAAACTAACGAGCATCAAGGGGTGCATGACATTCAAACTATCTGTATCACATGCCTACGTCAGAAAATAAGTCGTCCGGTTGAACGCATTGATCCATGCCGTGATTCGTAGTAGACCCTGGCCGTGCTCTACAAACACCCATCTCACGATACCACCATTATGATGCCCTACGCCCCCTAACCGTCTTACCTGTTTCCACGGTTTCAGGAATCCGAAATCTTCGACAAAGTCGCAGCTCGCCACTCAAGCTCGACTTGCCTTCTCCTGCTCAGGACTCACGCAGCAGCATCGTTTGCGACAGCGAAACAACTCTGTATCCTCAGGACGTGCCGCTCACATTGTGACCGCCACAACCATCATTGCCAAGCCGTAGACTGCCGTACCAGCGGCGACCAATGCAGACAATGTTTCGTGGAAATATACCACGGGGACGGGTACGTCGTCATGTCCTTCGGCCCCGCTGGGCTCCTTCGCCTCTTGAGTCGGGCGTGTTGCTTTTCCTCGTCGCCGTACTCGCGGGGCCAATGGCGACAATGTTTTCAACGTGTCCAGGTATATGGATGGGTGTTTTCGCCGACCCTTGCCGTGTCGAAACACGAATATCGGGAGAACTAATTGCGATGCAGGTTCAGGTTACGCCGGCCAACAAGAGCTTCAGCATGTTCGACTGCGAGAACGGCGCGTTCTACGTGAACTGGTCCGGCGCTGTAGAGGTGAAAAACACTATCGTTATTGGCAAAGGCACCACGGTAACGATAGTCGGGAGCAACTCCAGCGTGACGGACGACGCGTCCACCTCCAGCACAGGCAGCGGTAGTACCATAGAGGGAAACCGTAACCTGACCGACAAAACACAGCTGACGCGTCACCTAAATCTTCCGCGTGGGCTTACATCGATCGCCATGGGTGTGGCGTCTTCAGGGACAACCATATTTGACGTCGACGGGGGGGAGTTGTTTCTGCAAAACATGATCGTTCGCGACGGGAATGCTGCATCCAACTCCGACGATGACCGGAATAATGGCGCCGGTATCTATGCGAAAGATTCAAACGTGTCCATTACCCGATGCGAATTCACTAACCACTTGGCGGAGGTCTCCGGCGGCGGCATATACGTGGATAATTCGGATTTGACGATTGCCCACTCAAAGTTCAGCGAATGTCGTGCCGGATTTGCGACGTCCGACGATGACAACGAGAAGAGAGGCAAAGGCGGTGGCATCCATGTAGGCGCTCTTGATGGCAGTATAGGTTTTTCTGCTGTGTGTTCTCGAGGTGTATTTCGCCGCGTTGACCATTGGAAATTGTCGTGTTGTGTTTGTTCTTTGAAGTATCGTGACGCGTTGTTAGCATTAACCACTGTGCCCGCGCTTTCTGGACACCTTCACGGAAAACACACATGAGCCATAGTTTCATGTACTACGCATGACTAGTGTACACGGCGACCGCTATGGCGGTTTCATTATTGTGTATTTTGTCGGTCGTGAATCGAGAAAATGTACACACCTGCTGCATTGGGTGACAGAGATATTCAAACAAACCGCGGTGCCAATCAAAATCTATGTAGGGGGCGAATTGGACGGGGTGTAGTACGGCAATAGTGTTTGCTGATCTGTTGGGCTTTGCCAATCCCGCTCCAGCAATGCGCGATACTTGTTTTTTCTCCCGCTATTAGTGAAAAGACAGGCTCTGTAGAAAAGGAACACCGTTCCCGCGAGCACGCGCGCGCTTTTGACCCAGCCAGCGGACACTCCATCGTGTTGTTGATCCTGTTCAGACCGCTACTACCTTCGCCTCTGCTTTTCTGCACAAAACACAGTTCTGCGCGATGCCGTGCAATTATGCAAGCCAACCGCAACCTCGTCGACAATGATTGACAGGCGAAGGACTCCGACGTTTTAATTGACGGCTGTCTTTTCGACGGGTGCTATGCCGGCGAGAAGGGAGGGGGATTTGATCAGGATGAAGGAAGCTTATCGGTACTGGGTTCAGTGTTCGTCAACAACGTCGCGGGATACGTCAGCGAGAACGGTGAGCCTTTCAACATCAGTGTGTTGGAAGTGTGGCAATCGTGATGATAACGATGAGGGCCATGTGGCATGCATTCTCGTTACAAGTCGGCTACAAGCGTCTGCCCGGGGTTGGAAATTGTCACCGATATACATCTAAAGTGCTCGATATGTTCAGTGGGGTACTATTACTCACGTCAAGGAATGCTGGAAATCGGGCGTTTAGCTTTCCAAATGCTCACAATGGAGATTCGCGTTAGGGTTAGAGGCGTTAAGAGTGCTAATCTACGCTTTATATACGATGCAGTATGGACAACCGCGGCAATCGTATATCGCTAGCAATTTGTCCACCGCTGATCGGCGTATGTCGTGAACGTCACTGAAGACGTCAGGTTCATAGGTGCTTGCATTTAAACTCGTTTGCGTACGCTTGAGAGCGCCCAGAGGTGTGCGTGATTTCGGTTTACGGACTACGTGGAAACCAAGCTTCACCAGTGGTTCTATGAATTGGGGAGATATGTATTCAAGTTGCGGGCTAATCCAGCCTAGCCATGGAGTGTTGTTTGTTCCGACATACTGCCAGCGAACGATATAATGCGCTTTCATACAGCTATACAGTGGTGGTGGCTTCGATTAGGTTGGAGACGAACTCGCGCTAGCCGGCAACGCCAGAACAACAACATTATGTCAACAGGTCACCCAACATCATAATTTTCAATGTTCCTGGTCTAGCTAGATACAGTATTGCATGGCATTCTTATGCTCACTTTAGCTAAAAGCAACACGACCGTCCTAGGATCGTGTTGCGTCCAAACGAGCGGCATAACAATGGTCACGAACACCGTACGAAGCCCACATCATACCCACCAACTCGTCAACGCACGCACTCGCCCACCACAAATGCAGGGGACCAAGAAGGACGGGGTGCTGATTTGTCGCTGTCAGGGTGCACTCGATCGTTCGGCGGTCTAGCGGCCTGCGGGGCGAACGACACAGTTTTCGTCAACAGCCACGCCGGGGTCAAGGGTGGTGCCGTCGCTATCAATCCCGCCGACGAGCCATCGACTGTAGAGTTCCACCGTTGCATGATGGATAACTGCTCCGCCGGTAATACGACAGAGGAAGAGTCGCATGGAGAAGGGGGGGTCTTTTCCGTTGGTGAAGGGGCCACGCTTGGTTTGGTGGACTGCACTCTAAAGAACAACCACTGCGGGGACAAGGTGTGGGTGATGTCTGCTACAGGGTTGAAATTGGCATTGCCCTCTCGGTCGAGTGGTTTGCTGTGAAAGGGTGAAGAGGCTGTGCGCCCTACGCCATGGGTTTTTTATCGGAAGGTGCCATTTAAGCGTGAAGTGTGCTACCTCGAGAGGGCTACCACAATCTCCCTCCCCGTAGGACATCTGGTTACCAAACGTATTGGATATCTCCATCGATCTCCTTGGGTGGAGCGCTAGGCTGCCAGACCCCGTGACCTAATATGGCTGCAGCCATGTTGGTCATTTTTGTTTGCGGTCCTCTTTTCCTCGATATTACACTGTTCATATTACAGTGATTTGCACTTACTTTCGCGTTACGCAGTGCTGCACGGTAGAATCTGAAGCAACGCGGTCGTTACACCTCCTGTTTCGACGAGTGTGTGGCGTGACAGGCTAATAAACGTGGAGGGTGCGATGGTGCAACGGGTGCCACCTGTTGTTCGATTAACGTCACCTACACAATTTTTATTTATCGCATGTTGAAGGCGTCCGGCCTTGGAGTAGTGTGCCTTTTGATAAATCGCGTGCCAACATCAGGTCGGACATAACCCTCACGAGACCGTGAAACATGCAACAAGATATCTGTTCTCGATATTATTGCCGAGGTGGAGATTGCGTACTAATCCATTTGGCTTGAATTCTATGACGTAGTGTACACCACCGAACACGCGAAATATCCTTCACCGGTACAAATGTGTGTCAACAAGGGCTATCCCAAACTCGCATCCCCTTCCCCGCCCCATCGTACCCCCCACGCACGTCAATCATACTTGGACTTGTCAAAGGGCGGCGCGATAGCGTTTTCGCCTCGTAGTGAGGACCAAACGGCTCGAGACGCCACTGTCTACATGCGGAACTCTACATTCCAAAACAACACAGCAAAAACCGATTCTGGAGGCGTGGTATATATGAAGGAGTTCGCCATTGTACTCGTCCAGGGGGATGGGAACGTTTTCGTGGAGAACACGTGCGGGAGCGACGGAGCTGTGTTCGCGGTAACGGGCGGCGCGGAGCTTACCATCGAGAGCGGCAAGTTTTCTTCTAACACTGCAGAGGTACGAGTACGTGTATGTCCATCGCCAGCACCCACGCCCGGTTATATTGTTGCTGTCAACACCTGTACGTTCTTCGGCCTTACTTGAGTCTGCTCTCGTCTGCTGCAGTTTCTGGAATGATACGACTATCTGCGCACCGGGCGCTGCAATAGGGGTAGCAACCAATCAGCTTGAAGGTCGTCACTTGAGGAGTCCTATACCTGATCCCAACGTCTGCTTCTGAGACACGACGCATGCTAGCTTTAAAAGGAGATGCACGATGATGTTCCCGAGCTCCCTAGTCGAGGATGTTCGTTCCTCTATACCTGCAGTAGTCTATTCACTGATCTTGGAACAAATTAAAAGTGCGAACCAATAAACAATCTCATGACCGAAATATACCCCAAAATTATATTGCAACACAAGATTGAAAGTACCACCATGGTGGGTTAAGGAGCCCGATTGTTCAAAAACACGTTTTATGCAAAAAGCGCTGCTTGCATCGTAGCACGTATCAAAAGCTAAATGGGTTACCGGCTCAAAAACCTCGAAGCTGGGTATATCGCGAAAACTAATTAATGGCAGTAGCAGTGTACCAACGAAATTGGTTTAAGGGATCCGGTCAGTCCAAAATACGTTGGTTGAAGAGTGTTATCAGTCCGCCTCACACCTGTGCGTACAGTTGCAGCATTTTGCTTGGGCGTAAGTTAGAGAGCTGGTGTATAGTGTGGGCATGATGGCTAGTTTTACAGAGCATTCGTATCGCGGAACAATAAAATCATGGACACGAGTCTGCAGAGACCCCGACTGGTGCTCGAATCCCTGGTTTCGGTCACCCTCTTCGCAAACACATAACTGGTTCGTTTTTGGTTGATTCCACGTCATTGAAAGCACGGGAATGTTTACCTCAACACCGAGTTGAGAGTCTACGACGATCACATGTTCGGTTGAATGACAGGCCTTGTAAGCGACTGCAGATGCCGGGAATGTTAGAGTCGGACAAGTAGAGTCTCCCTTCTCCCGTCCTTCTCCCGGTCGCGTTTAGTTCAAGCAATGCCTGCGTGGGTTTTGAAACGCCGACCTAGGCGCGAGGGTCTGTTGTCATGCAACCACATTCATAGATGACATGCGTACCCCCCAACCCCCCCCCGGCCGCTCCTCCACCCCCAGTTATCATGAGCGGTAAATCAAAATGCTCGGAATCCAACATCCCCGCTTGATACTTTCGCCACGTATATCACAGCGCCTGCCCTTTCAACGGCTGACTCTTCCCGCGAAACTGGTTCCACCTTTCGGCTCAGCATTGTACCACCGGTTGACCTTGTCAAGTGAAACGATTGCGGTTGGTCTGATGCTTACGCTCGACATTTGGTCTTCTGATGAGCGTTGCAAAACTATTGGTCGGGGGCTTGCGTAAACAAAACTACTAGAACTCATGTTCCCGATGAGATGTTAATCTCCTCGTGTGAACACCTCTGAACAACAAAGTACCAACCCTAAGGTGGAATTGTTCGACTTCGTCCCTCGTTTCCGCTATGCCGTTGGGAAGAATGGTGGAGTGGTGTGGTCCGAGGGATATGTGTTCATTGATGGTGGTCACTTCCTCGACAACGAGGCCCTGGATGACGGAGGCGTCTTTTACGCGTCAGGCGACAGCACGACTGCCCTGCAGCGTGGACGTTTCGAGAGCAACGTTGCATCTGAAGGCGGCGTGGGTTACGTGAACAACGATGCCGCGCTTCAGGTAAATGGTGGGAACGTCACTGGGAACGTCGCGAGAAACGAAGGAGGCGCATTCTCGGTCGACGAGGGAGGGACAATCGAGGTAAGCGAAGCCATGTTGCCAATGCGTCGTTCCTGTTTTGCGTGTTTTGCTAAATATATGATTTGACGGCGTGTGAACCTATTGCTATTCCACCGTACGGCCACCGTTTGGTCCAGCGATGCCTGGCGTTGCATGTAGGTGGTGTCTGTAGATGCGCGTATCTATGATTTGAATACGAAGGCCGGGTCGGTCAATTGACATACAAACATATGTCACCAAGCCTAAGTGAAAACCAGTGTGAGGTTTGCCCTTGTGGACTACTCATACAGGTTTGCGATATATTCTGGTCGCAATGATCACTCTCTTTGCAAAAGATTGCCCAGCCGTGTAGTTGTGCCTTCCAGGTGCTTGAACATAGCGAATTAAGTGTAGTCTGCAATAAATCCCTGCTTGTGGTGATGAATGATACGTTCGCGACGAATTGGTGCGTAGGAAATGTACAGCCCCCAGATAACGTGCCGCGAGAAAAACAATGGGTAACTTCGTCAGGGCAGTTACATGGAGTTTGGAAGGGTGAACACTGTTGCGCAACACGAGTGTGGTCCGACAACTCTGACGTGTGGTTCTTGGTCGATATATCTAGTTCGCAAGAACAATAGTTGTTCGATCAACTAGCTTCTTATGTTTAGAATATTCTTCATCTCAACCTTCACGTTTTCGGTGTGATACAACGCGTAGTTCCAGTCAGTCTAATTACTTTCTCTGATCAGGCTCATCTGTGGATGGTCCGCATTGAATGGTCCGAATTAAAGTGTAAAATGTGACCTCAATGACCATCAAGAACCTGACTACTCTCCGCGTGCAAGTTGAATATAGGCTCGAATTAGCCGGTAGTAGTCTTCACTCGGCGCGTGTCGTCTTCACTAGTACGTGAAGGTACTTCGCCTACGGTAGGCCTGTACTGCGTCCCCAGACTGGTGTTTCGTCTGCATTTTCCGTCTGAAGTTGCAGCCGAAGAACGGAATCTGAGCACGAATTAATGTGTCGGGGAAAGCAGACGGGCAAACTCAGCAGACGGGCAAACTACAAGACTAACCCCTGCCACGTTTCCTTAGTTCTCTACGAGGACGGAAATTGTGGTTTATCGATGTTCTAAATATTGTCACTGGAAAATTAAGCGGGAGGACAGATGTACCCTGGGTCGTGTTGACCATCGTGCAACAGCGTTTCGTTGAGTAACCATGAGTCCCAAGCAAAATACACCCCAGACGCAATACATCGGTCATCCTCGACATATGCAGTGTTGATGTTTTCGGATGCCCGCGCGAAATGGTTACGAACAAAGAGTTCTTAACATTTCCCGTAGACATCTACAAAACTCGAACCATGGTGCACTCGTATGTGACCGTTTGATGTATGTACCGCGATGGGCCGTGCTAAGACTCTTGTCCATATACTCTCGACGTCAAACCTTTCGTGAAACAACTACCTCGGCAACTTTTGATATTTCGTGCGAGATCAGATAACGGGAGGAACGTTCAGCAAGAACAAAGCCGATTTCGGAGGTTTCTTATACAAAAAGGGGACAGGAAAAGCCTCCTGCGCAGGGGCGTTCATAGAAAACCACAACAGCCTCGCAGGTGGTGCACTATACGCTGTCGACGGCGCCATTATACTGTGGGAATGCGGCATTGGCAACAACTTCGCGCTCGCAGGACCTGCCATGTGAGTGCCTACACCATCCGGCGGTGCATTGGTAGGCGAACAGTTGAACGAAATTACCCAAGCAAGGTGCCAACGTATTCTGGAGAGGGACACATGCACACCATATTTAGAGTATGACGTGCCGAACGAGCAGGATATATTGTCTCGCTTTGCATTATCGACGGGAGTAGAGAGAGTTGCTACGTTTCAACTTTTTGCTAGCCGAGAGGTAGAGCTTAAACGCTCGGTCTGTCTCGGGTTGAGTATGAGTCCGCTCGATCTACACAACGAGCGTTTTCCTTTTGCTATTTCATGTTAAAACCGAACGTGTACACGACCTAGCCGTATAGTCCCTACCAGTATATTTAGCGTCCACGTAGACAGAGTGGCAGCCACTCCCCTCTATCATCGGGTGGCAGGTATGACACAAGCCTTTTCCGGCCTGTTTCGTCCGGGAAAATGCACAATTATTGTCATAAAAGAGCATGCTGTGTTGATTACTGCCAACATGTGATGCCGAGTCGTGCGATAACACACAGCTAGTAGACGGGTGCATTTTCATGGATGCCTATTAATGACGCTGTATGGCAAGACGTTCACGAAGAAATGCACTTTTTCGGTGGTCAGCGTATTCCAGGTATAAAATCGAAACAGTGATACCAGGCATATGAAAGAGTAAGTGTCCCGCAGAATGATAGATCAACTGGGCATTTCACCCGTTATTTCATATGTGTGGTTATAGTATATTGAAAAGGCTCTCTCCACGTATCCAACACCTCCCAAAATAAAACAAAAAACATACTGTTTCGTGTAGATTAATCAGTCGCGTAAATCATCGTTCCCCAGCACGTAGATCCACCACACGGTGCCAAAGCTTTCTAAGGCCCTTCCGTAGCTGTGATGTTGGCAATAGCGAACTCAGTATACGTACCGAGTTCCGCGCTGCGCCGTGCGCGTTGCCTAATGAGTACCTAAGTCACTTCACGCTATGGTTTATCGTGGCAACTCTGTCCTGTGCATGGCTGTGGTGGGGCCCAGGTACGCTCGCGACAACGTGTACGTCGAGCTCCGGGAGGTCTCCGTTATTGACAACAATATTCCTCGAGGGAGCGTTATCTTCTTGGTTAACAGCACACTCGAAACCAACCAGGTGCGCACGAAACGGATATATTGGTACGCCCTTCGGAACAGACCCCTGTCGAGCAGGTGTGTTTCGTTTTTAAGTGCTGAACAATCCCACGATGGTAGGCGTGCCTGGTCGGTTAAGCTCGCCACGCGAAGAGCTCAACGTCCTACGCGAAACGAGACTTCAAATTCGTTCCTTCGCGCGAAGTCGACCGACCGTTCAAAGCGCTATTCCTACACCCACCCCACTACGGTAATTTACCAATCCAAGACGTGGTACGTATGCCTGCAATGGGATTGATCCTCCTTGGCCCACGAACGCTGACTCCTCCAGCATACAGTCGAAATGACGTTGTGGTATCATATTCCGATGCCTCACGTTTTCACATATACGTGGGTGATGCTTCATCAAGCGTCACAGGTTTATCATCTTCGTACATAGTTTATGCTGTTCATTGCCCCCTACCGGTGCCAGGCCCATCGTTGTTGCGGGGTGATATAAATATATGTATGCTATATATACTGTTGGCACGCTTCGTACGGCCATGGTGTGGTAGTTTACACCCGTATAATTTGAAACGAATGGACAACGTGTTAACGTCGGTCGCCTGGCGATTTGCGAGGCAGCTACATCCACAAAATATGCACTCCTTCGATTGTTCCAACATTACGTTTGGGTTTTGTGTGTCTTTTCCCTAAAACACTTCAACTGCATGGGAAAACCAATATCGGATCTGTTCTGCCGCGAGTCACTCGTTTAGATGATACCCGTTCACCTGTCAATTGACTGTTTGGTGTTGCTGTTGTCAATCAGCACACAACGGCGAATGTTATCGTACTGTAAGTTGGCCTGTGGCATAAGCTTAAATGTATAACCATACTAGAAGGTTCCTGGTACAGAAGGGGGATTGCCGATAACGTAATTCACTGCAGCTTATATTATACGAAACCAGCGGCATATCGGACTTTTCGTTCAACGTATGGGTTTAAGCTTTGATATTGTATTGTACATGGTTGTGAGCGTAGTTATGCTACTTAGTCCGTATACCAACAATCCATGACTGCACAGGTGGCCGGAAAGCCTGATTGTACATTGTGGGCGAAAACAAAACATTTGTCGAGACATTAAAGCCCTACATACCTGGTGGGCAAGTTTGTGAATACCTGGTGGGCAAGTTTGTGGAATGTTTCCTCCTGCAACATCTAACGGGGGGGGCCTGGCCACCGCTGTGCGACAGAAGTCAACCACGCTGTAGCGAGATGTCCACCGCTAATGCAACCAGGCACACTGGTAATTGTACAGTGGAACGTGTGATGAACCAGTACACACAGATGGCGCAAATTTACCAAATCGAACCACGCCTTCGTTGATGCTCCCCAACACCTCTGTGAAACCAAGATATTCCAAACACAATCGCGGGGGCTACTACAGTAGGCCTTCAGCCTTCCTATATCATAGCAATTTCGCCTGGTGTGTTTCCGTACCAGTTTATAGAATACGCTTGAAAGTAGACTACCTGCAATAAATATAATATTTTTATTCAAAAACTCATTAAAATGCTACTGGTGTCGCCGCATCTAGAACAACCAACGAAGTTCGCAGTGCTGAGCGAAGACAGGCTTGTTGTGGTACAATGGCGCAGGTGGAGTTCAAAGATTCCTCGGGATCAAAGGAACTTTCGGCGGTTCAAGTCGACGAAATGTCCAGCTATCAGGCTGAAGACACATCTTTCAGAGGCTTCGCGGGAGAGGTGCGTGCCGCCTAGACGTTGAACGCTGATTGGTTGAACATATGTTGGAGGTTCGTGAAGAAATCCACAATGCATGTACTGTAGAATGGCTGTGTAACTAATATATCAGGGCCCAAAGGTGGTGAGCTCTGTAAGCCACCCAACCATTTGCCCATAACGTGTGGGCCCTCCTCAAACAACCCAGCTCACACAAGGACGGAACCACCATTCGAAACATATTGGCAGGTAGTTCCTTCAGTTTAGCAAGAGCCTCCGTCCGCAAGGAACCTGTTGGACGCAAGCATACCCCCTGTGCCGTAGCATGAACGTGCAGTACTCAAGCCGAACACCGTGTTGTGTGCCCGTTCAGGAGCAACGAGGTCCGCAACGAGTTTCCCACAGTGCCCGTACACGTCGTGTGTGTGATTTTCGCTGCTCCAGGCCGTCATTTTGAGCGAAGGAAGACTGTACTTAGACGACTGCGACTTTAGCGACAGCCCGTCGTCGGTGCTGGTCTCCTCGAAACAAGGCTCAGAAGCTGAGATCAGGAACATCGTGTTGGGCGACTTAAACTGTGAGTCACAGCAGATGTGAGCGCCCATAGCTTGATTTATTGCAGAACGGTGTTATCTGGCGCTAGCGCATCGAGTCGTGACCGACGTCATCAGAGGGGAAAACGGCCAATATCCCTAAATCTCCAACACTTCAATATATAGCGTTTTGTGTCATCCCAACTCGGGTGAAACACAAACAACTTGAGTAATCCCATGTCCTACGAAAAGGCTGCATAACCCGAACGGCATTACAACTATATTAAGTATGTTTGTTAGTGTCCTCAAGGATCGCCGTCAGTCAAATTTTGTTTCGCCTAAACCCGAGACAGTAGCTACGTTGTCGCGCGGTTCTTGTCCGAGTAGTGTCTGCAGTGTAGTACGTATTTTGTAGTGGTTTCGTCAAATACGCCTTTAATTAGTGTTTTTTATGCGTTTATCGCAAGTTACGAACGGCAGCTGAACGAACTTGATTGCGTACTACGACCGACGCATGTCCCTATGCCGTCTTGTTCTTACATTACTCCTCCCCACTTGCCGCCTTGCGCAATTGATCCCCGCCGGTAGACATGCCCTTTGCCGATGCAAGCTCAATGGCTGGACAGCTTCCCAACGCTGATACGTTGACCAACGTGGAATTTTCTTGTGGAAGTGGGCAAATGCCATGCGGTACAGATCCGTGCTTCGATGGCGACATTGGGGTATACTGCCAGTGCTACGAGCGAAGGTCCGACAAGACTCAGGTAATCAACTATTTCAGAAACTGCCATTTGCTTTCTTTATCGAAGACGCCTCGAACAAAGTGTGTTAGTGTTCATCATACAACCTCATTAGCAGCAACGGAAGCATTACCAAGTGTAGACTGTGAACTCGCTCGATTTTGGTCTGATCAACATGGACAAGTTTGGGCTGACCGTTTGGTACATGGTACGCAAATACTAGTGTGGACGTATGTATTAGACACACCTGCCGCCTCTCCGAATGGCTTGAAGGTACCAAGTTCGGACTTTACAATCATCAGTTTCATACAACTATCACAATTGAAGTACGTTCCCTCTCGCGTTTGGTGGGGTAGTGGCTTCTAAAATCTGGCTCGGCGAAGACATTATTGACCACCGTATTCCGTGCCGCTGTGTCACCGCCTCTGTTATAGGTGATATTTCGTGGTGCATCGCCCCACAGTTATGATACAAAGGAGTTCTTAATGGCTGAACATTTCGCGTATGGTTGCTTAGAACGGTGGGGATAGCACGGAAGGGCCGAATACCTTGTATTCGACGGGTATCCACTCTGCAGAAATTGGCTGGTTGTCGCATGTTTCTGTTGCGCAAACTCAGTCATCAGCATCTGCAGTATGGGAGTGAACATCGGGTTTACCTTAGAGATAGTTCCCCAAACGTCGTTTGTTTTTGGAGGCTATGGACGTGCACTCGAGCGTGTTGCCCCAGACTAGTTAGGTTTCAACCTGATACTAGCATGTGTCGGACTCGAAAGTACTTCTCGAGTCAATGAGAGTATGCTCGCTGTGTTGTTCTACTTCATCAGGGTCCAATCATATGTTGACAAGTTATCTGTAACCTGGGGCAGTCTCGGGGCGTTCACATCATACCAATGTTCCGCTACAGTAAATCTAGCTCTGACATTTCGTGTCAAACGACTTATCATACGAAGCTGCATTCCGTGTGTCCAACATGGGCTTGTGCCTGTAGTCTAAAAAATTGCAGACTTCTTGGTTGATGTAACTTGTGTGTCGACTTGTAGTTTTTGTGTTTTTTCACACTTATATGCCCACCGATGTCAGTATATGTCCTTAAACGATGTTCGGTGTGGACGACAGAACTCCCACCCGCCTGTAGAAGGCTGTTAAGCCTGTGGCGTGAGCCAACACTTGCGTGTTCTCGATAGACCTCCTTGGTTTGGGCTGGGCAGGTGTGAAGGGTGCACTTTACACAGGTGTACACTTTGTCGATGAAAACGGAACACCTCGAACCGCAATAGAACGTGAAAAGTGTACGAGCAGTCTTTATCCGAAGCAGTACTCGCAATTGCGCTTATCCCCGTCTCGCGCTTCAGAGCCTTCTCTTGGTCGTTTCGTTTGCGACGTCGACCGTTGAGACGATCATCAGGGTGCGATAACGCTAGATGAGGATGAAACACTTGTGGTTAACACCGACAACAAAATTGTTTTAGCAAACATACATCGCCTCCCCACATCACAGGTCCCTTCGATGTTTCCCTTTGAAGCAACCGCGATCCCCGCCCCCTGCATTAAACGCTGCGCCTGATTGTACGACAGAGGTGCATCAGCGGTAACGTCACCGAGTTGAACCTTTCTGCGGATATCGAGGAGGGACCAACAATACACCCGGCTTTGCTTGATCGAAGTCTGAGGCTATCGCACGCCTTTCCATCGAGCGGGGCCATCGACAGGACCGGCGGTGGTAGCGCCATTGAAGTTGACGATGCGCTGAGCGGTAGGGTTATGTGGAACGTGGAAGCAATTCAGTTGGGCACGATGAATTGGACGATATTTCCGTCGACCGGGCTACTCCTACCGGGAGAAAGGCGAGTGGGTGTGGGTGCGCGCCATTGTCGAACCCGTGCAACTATGATGGAGGTAGATAATTTTAACTAAACCTTAGGAGGGCCCCGTTAGCGTTTAATGGGCAATCATGTTTTACAATAGGTATTGCTGTATCCTTAGGTTGTGGTAGTGTTGATTTATTATTTTAGTCACTGTCTGGGTAAGATAGAGAAACTACCCTAAGAAACTGAAAAACCTCGGAAAATACCACCACAGTAACACCAGCTATCGCGACGAGAATAGGCTTTGTTCAGGCACGGCGGAGTCAGTTTGTTGACACAGACAATCGTAGATGGGGCCGTCTACCCTCTCCCTAGCTCAAACTCTATCAAGGGCGACACGTATGTAACCACTGAGCAATCCCACGGTAGGAGTACCACGTTTTGGCTCCATATTGTTTTACCGGTTGAGGTCCTTACGTGGTTAACCACCGGATACTATAAATATTTTACTGGTATGCTTGTTTTTGGACTAACGCATTGAAAGATTTGGTCGGGTTGCGCGAACGAATGTTTCCGAAGTCATGTTTCGGGTGCGATATGGAGCTCCTCATGTGAGTAGCTCAGAAAGCTCTGCTGCGCCCCTACCGTGGGATGAGTCCACTGTCGCCCACGTAGATAGACGTCGCGCGAAAATAAGTGCGAGGTTGAGATGCAATTTCCTGCTTTCTTCTTGGGTCAGTGTGGGCTGAAATAGGGGAGCCGTTGAATTTCCCGTAAAATAGCAAGTTTTACCAACGGAATGCCGTGGTATGGTGCCATGGCTCGTTCTACCCCAGTGTCACCATGCGTCGTGATTTCCATTTCGAAATAAACACACATAGGTTCGGTTTGCGTGCGCGTTTGGACACTGTTCGTTTTCGTAATTGTTTCTACCCTAGTTTTTCAATTATAAGGGTGTTAGACTGTACGCATAGGTTTCCTTGGTTTCCGTGGTCTTCTGCTTTTGGGAGTTTTATGAGTGATCAACGCTGAAGATCAAGCTGCACATTGTCGGATGGCAAAGATAATAATAACTATGCATTGGTTCCATTCGGTTGGTTTCAAGAAGGGGTTTTCGTTTGGCGATGCCTCTGAGTATTTCAACGCCGCGAACCAATCCGGTAAGGGGAGTACTGGCCACCGCCACGAGCATTACCATTATTGAGCTGGCCGTGTTGCCCGATCGTCCGTTGCAATAGAGTCTGCTTTGTAACAGTAGAATACGACCAGGACCCCTGAGGAACAACAGTGGCAACCAATCAGATGATGGATAAACAGATGTCTAATGTTCCAAGTTTATATCAAAGATACGGGGCAGTACTGGCTCGAGCTCCCTGCACGGATATGTTCGCCGGTTTTCATGAACGTTTGTTTCCAGCCGGTTGTGGCCACTCGATCGAGCGACACCCTGATGATTTGCACCGGTAAGGGTTATTTTCCCTTTTCGCGATGTGCCCCACATCCAACATTTTTGTTCGTTGAATTTTGAGTAACGTACAGGGCCCCTCTCCTGAGCGAACGAAACCTATTTGGTAGAAAGGAGGTAGGCCCCATACCGTAGCGGAGAAACGTAGGCAGGCGCTCCCCGACGGTGGCGGGGCAGAGCAGCAACTTACTTATTATCGCCATTCTAAAATGCTTTTCTAAAACATATAAACAGTATTTTGTCGGGTGGACCAGTCATACTGCGTGTGTATGTAGGCTTCGAAGAGTGCCAGCCACCTCAGAGATACTGTGTTGGGATGAAACGTGTATCACGCGAACTGGACGTGTACCACCACCGCATATTTAAAATCCTTTTACTCTCTGCAAAACATCAATCGATACCACACTCCTGACAGATGCCACGAACTGAAAAAAGCACTTCATGTCTGTTTTGCCCGTCCCTTCCTTGTACGTACGTCTGCGTGGTTTCAAGCGTTGTAAAAATGTGTGGGGTGTTCGGGTTGACTTCCGTGCGCTATTGACATAATGTTGCATCGTGAACATTCGACGAAATGAATGCGTATTGTTGGTAATCTAGCGCGTTTCGTTTCTCCACTGATGTATTCGTGGGCTACGGAACGCGTTTGATCCCTGCGATGGTTCTAGGAATGTCGATATCTGTTGATCACGTATTACTTGCTGCTCGCTTCCGCTGAACCGTTTCAGCATTACCGTCAGGGTGGTCGCCTCGCCAGACAGGGACTTCGACGGCACCACGAATGTCAGCTTCCAGGCGAAGGACCTTGGCCGTTCCAATCTAACTGAATACGACCAGGCTCGAAAACGACAAGTTGTGTCTTCGTTCAACGTTACCTTCTTCCACTGCTCGAGGGGCAGCTTTTGGAATCGCAATGGTTCCGTGGGAAACGGCTTGGCGGAGGGGGGTGGTACCTGCGATGTTTGCTCTGATGCTGTCGAAGGCGATGCTCAGGTAAACAAGATAGAAAGGAGTCCGTGGAGTGTCCGTCTATAGTATTTTGGTGCGCCAGCAAAATTTGTTGAACAAGAGACTGACTGCGATCTTTCGTGGTTCCTCAGTGCATGAGCGTGATAACGTCGAAACCGTTTAAGCTAAACCCGTGTTCCCCATGTCGTAGCACGGGCCCTATAACGAGATGGACAGGCTATAAGAACGACGGGGGATTGAAATATGTCTACTCGAATGTGCCCGAGACAGCTGAAGGCAGAAACGAATTCTTTATTTTCTTGTTTAATTTTTTGGTTTCCAATGTAGAACGACTGGAAACCATATTTCTCCCGTTCTACAGACACTGGGTAGAAATACTCTCTGCTCGACCGTGCGTACGACTGGTACTCGTAAGGAGTTGCGGTTGCCTCCAAGCAACGTCATAAGGCGGGATGTATTTAATTCACGCGAATATTATTCGTAGGTTTTCCGAACGTGATTATCACCGCCGTGGACACCCTATTGTTGTGTTCACTTTTTATCATCAACAACAACCCACAGGGCGCACAGCACAAGCATCTGTAGCCCGGTAAATACATTGTGTAGGCACGACCTACCTGGGACATTTGTTCCAACCTTATTCCAGCGTCAACGGTCTGGATTAGATGCCCGCTGCAGGTCTCATGACTCAACAACCCCCCCCCCCCCCCCCCATCCCCCAAGGCCGACGCCAAGGCTATGCACATGCTCGCCCTAGACACTCGGGGCTCTTACAAAGAAACCCCCACCCGCACGTACTTTCTATCTCCTTAGGGCGTCGACTGCTCGGAAGAAGGGGCGACCACAGAGACGTTGCCTCTCGTGGAAGGGTACTGGCGGGCCAAGCCTTGGCTGGTCCGCGTCCGGGAGTGCCCTAACAAGGTATGTCATTGTTTCGGATATGTTCGATACCGCAATGGTCGCTGCGGGTGTTGAGAGAACATTTGAATTCGCCGAGGTCACAGTCAACAGGTGCTCTGAGCTGTCGGAGGAAACGACTTGACAGGTGGCAGGGACCGCCCCCCCGCCCTTCACGATTCGGGGGTAACACATCCTTCTGGGCCCGATACACAGTGTAAGAAACCCTCGAGGTGTCGACTACCTCCGCATTGGTATGCCTGGTGGTATGCTACGGTGTTTAATTGATCGACGGGAATCGTGTTATGCCCATACTGTGCGAGAGGCGGGTGTCGTGAGGCCACAGCAATCGTGTACGCTAAAGGAACGCACTCATCAACCAATTGCTTCAACCGCTGGTCCAAATACGTGTACGGTGCCTCCTACGTTCCGGAAAGCGCCAGCCATTGATACCGGCACTGTATGCAGAGGCAAACGGCACTACGCCGCACACTGCCGCCCAGGCGAATGCCACCTGCGTCGAGAGATTTCACAGACACTGCGGACGGCATTCAAACCAACGCTATAGTACGATCACTACTCTAGACCGTTACTACTGTCTGTGCATACCAAAGAAACGCATGAATCAAGGAGTATAGAGGGTAAGAAAATGGTGGGAATCACCGGTACGTTAATTTTGGCGTGCAGACCGCGAGCGTTAGGTCCACCTCATTTATTTGGCAACGACCTCTTGCAACTGGTAAGGTTGCGCGAAGGGTGTGTACGTGTTGACTGATGATCAGCCGACGTAATGCCACACCCAGCGGGAAATAAAGCCGTTAGTCTAAATTCGAACTTGGTAGGGCACCACTATAGATACCCTCCATATAACAGCTGTTTCGATTAAAAAACATAGGCCGTCGCGACCATAAGTGAGGATCACAGCTAGTTCGACGAAATGCTCGAAATGTACCTGAGTGTCGAATAACCCGCGATGCGGCGTCAGAAACAAGAACATCTCTCACCTCTATTGTCGGTTTCGTCCCGTTGTCAACGGTCTTCGGGCCACAGGCTCCACGTGTGTGTTTCGCTGGACACAGATAATACCACCTCAATACGGACGGCCATGTTTTACATGTGTATTCCTCTTGGATCTTCGAGCCTCATTTTCCCGTGATTGTCACTTAACGCTATGGATAATAGATCTAACACTTCAAACTCTCTCTTTACAGGACGCTTGCAAGGGAGGGTCGGAAGTTCAAAGCGAGGACGACTACTGCAACGATGGCTACCAAGGCGTTGGTGAGGATATCGTTGTTTGGTCCACTGCTGTGCACCTATTGCATTGGCATCCGTCAACCGCACGGTTGTCGGCGTGGGTGTTGCAGTAGTTGTAAAGGACATGTCGGACACAATAAATGCCGGTCTTGCAAGCGCGAAGGAGGGGTGAATGTGATTGTGTATGTTACAAACACGAGCCTCTTCGCATGTTCGGAGACAAGAAGGAGTAGACGGAGAGACTGTGGATAGCAGAAATGCATGCACGGGACCCTTCCCGTGTGCCAATAGTATGAGCAACCGTAAATTCTGACAATACGTTCCACCAAATTTGTTCTTCTGACAATTTCCCCTGCGGCACGATCGTATACCACCTCGCATCATTAATCATATAAAGAAAACTTACATCACGGTACTCCATGGCGCACTAACCCTTTTCACACCGGAAACCCTCTCCGACAACTTTCGCGGATTATCACAATACAAAAGAAAAACGTTATATCGATCCCTTCATACGCCGGGTGTTGAGAATTGTACACCGCGCTGTCCCTCGCCTGTTCGAGCGGATACGTGGTGATTGTTTACATGTTGTGCCGACCCCGTTAGCTTTGCCGTCCAACACAATTGTGTTCTCCCACCCTCTTGTTTCTCGCGTTGCGTTGGAAGTGTGCTCTGTTTGCTCCTCAGGATACGGTAGAAGCGCGACCGGTAACTGCCACTTGTGTACGGCACGCTTCATCGGTGCGATGTACTTCGTTCTTTCCCTAGCAGGGCTGATTGTGCTTGTCGTGGCTGCGCTGCTTGCTGTCTATCTGGTGAGGCCCTGTTAGGGTATTGGAGTCGGAAACGCACGAATATAGAGACCGGATCACCCCTATGCGTGTGCCCTGTGAGCCCCGAGGCTGCGGCGGCACGACTGGGGTTTGACACTGTACTTCGTATCCGTTCTTGGGAATACCATTGGGCTTCTCACCTACGCGATTTACTGCTTTTCCCGCTGCGATTTTCACAGAATATGTCGCCGATCGTGACGTCCGAACGCCTTGCAAGCTTCCTGCGCTTTCTAAGTGCAAAAATCCAACATACGTAGTATACGTGACGAGCACCGAGACACAATTCACTGCAGTGTGTCCGGACACTGTTCGTTGTCGGCCTGTCGCGCCCTGTGAGATGCCGACGCAGATGGGATTGAAACACTACAGGTAAAAGATGCCCTAAAACACAACTCTAGTTCTGCCACAATGTTGCCACCAGTATGTTCCTGTCCGCGTTGCCGTAAAAACTAGAGTAGGCACCAATGGGCGGCAATGAAACCGGCTACGACTAGGGGTTCACCGGGAAACGACCGAATATTGCCGGAAAACAATTGGGGTCATACACGGTTTTGCATGTATTCATACGCTGGGGCATGGTGTTATTCATCCGGTTAATATTTTGAACTGCTCACGTTCGGCGTTTGGGTGTGGAGTAGTGTTGAGAGTTATGGAGGTATCATTTTCAGGCCTCGATGATGTTTCGAACGTAAAACGAACTTAGCGATAAATAGTTTGCGCCGAGCGAGGAAGGTCACTCTCAGTTCAAGGCACCGAACGGCGTCAAAAAATCGAATTCCCATCATTCACGCCACTACAAGCCGTGAGCCAGACACAAGAAAAACAGGAGATTTTGTTTACTTCCGCCGTGTACTGACTGACAGAGCTCCATCCTGAAAGGCGGGCTGAGAAAATTATTAGTGTGTATTGGATATACGTGCAACGATAAGCGTAGCACTTTAGGCAGAAGCATTTTCGGAATGACGGGATGGGGCTCCTTATCCCTACGTAATCGAAATAACATTCTTGTGTTGAAATATTTTGCATTTTACGTTGAGGTCGAGGATTTGATCATCATCGCCTAGCGATTTGTTTGCCCTCTAACATCCGTTTTTTTTTGTGAGGAATAGAGTTTCCCAAGTGACCACCCTCCGGCAAAACTGCTGCGCACCTTGACCGTTTAGCGTGCGTAATTTGAGTGTATACCCTTAATCGCCATGGTAGTATGCGCAAGGTGTGCCAGCGCCCGCATCATGCCTCAAATACGGAACAACGGTCGTTTGCTGCATAATATTCGTGGATAGTTTCGTCTCTACGGCAAACGACACGGTCCACACACGCCAAAAATCGAAATACAGTTTGGCGCAATGAGGCTCAACCCTGGGGCAAGCAGGTTGGCGGCCAATACGACAGGGGCGGATGAAATGCATGCTAGATTTCATATCCCGTTGGGAACAATATTGTGATCCAGTTGCGGTGTTTGATTCGGTGTCACAACATATCATCAATCTTGATCAGGTCCGAGGTGGAGAAGCGATATCGTCGAAGGTCGCCAGCACTAAGGCTTCGGTTCGTATGCTACATCGCCGTAGCACTGGGGCGTTGTCACGATCAGCAGGCACCGTGGTCTGGACTAGCTTCCGCCGTATGGACTCCAGGGGCGCCAGGGGCGGTGGTTCGTCGTTCCGCTCAGATATGTCACGGGGCAAAGAAGGGAAACTGCCTACACACAACGGCCACGGTGGTCGCAGCACAAACAACGAGGAAAAAGAAGAAAACGGAATGCCTGGAGGTCGCCGGACTCAAAACCCGATGTTCAACCGAGCCTTGCGACGACCGGAAACGAAACGTGGGCAGTGGCCGACTGAGCCTGGCCGCCGCCCACAGTCCGACAGGATTCATACCGGCAGCCTCGAGCCCAATACAATCTCCACAAAAACTGCACGAATTATCTCTGCGCTGCCTCTGTCCAAGATCAAGATCGTGATAGGCAAGCGCTCATGGTTTCACTTTTTCGACTAAATGGCTTGAAATGTCAGATGTCGAAAAAGGGCAAATGCCGTGGTTCGTGTGCACTGTGAGCAATATCAGTTACAGCCAGTCACGCAATAACACGCAGTTTTGGTGCGCGGACGCTTCATTATAAACGTCAAGCCCCAACGCTCTCCCAGCGCAGACCAATAGTACTGTTCGACGGTTCGAGCTGTGGTTTGGTTCCACGAGGAATACATCGGGTGCTTATTTGTTCTCCCACAGCTGAAGACAATGGTTTAGGCCCCTTTCTTAGACGAACGCTCGTGTTCAGTTGGAAGTCGACATCATGACCCCGAGCGTCGATCGTAACGGAATACGCCATACTAACCTCCTGCCAAACGTTGCGGTTTCCACGTTTCTCGGTGGCGTTCTTGTGCCCGATGCCGCTACATGGTTCACTTACGGAACTGGTTATTTCTGTCGTCCCTGCTATATTTATGGAATTCAGTGGTCTGGCAGATCTCCAGTGCGGTAAGCAAAGACGGTGTAAACGCACCGCGTATTCCATAACACGACTTAAAACGCGCGACGCTTAAGAAGAGTCGATACGCTCTTACGCCTCGATGCGTCCGCTCACTTTAGTAAACGTACGCGACATCGGAGTTGGTGTTACTACTGTACACCTCCGTTTTTGCGCCAGGATTTGACAAATTATTCGGGTGCCCGTTATATGACAACCATGGTTGTCGGTCGTTAACAGTACGTTTTACGAGTTTACGTAGTGCCTGAGTGATCGCAAGGTTTGAATACCCGAGTGACGATAACCAACTGTATAGTTTTGACATCTTTGTTTTGACTATTTGTTTTCAACGTGTCGGGTTGATCGCGTGATTCGTGCAATTGTGTGACCACAAATGATGCCGTCGCTTGTCACCAGTATGTTCAGGGATTAGACGTGGTGCGTTATTCCTGCCGTGTATTAATAACCAACGTTGCCG
The DNA here is from genome assembly GCA_008828725.1 of Saccharina japonica. Taxonomy (NCBI): domain Eukaryota; class Phaeophyceae; order Laminariales; family Laminariaceae; genus Saccharina; species Saccharina japonica. The sequence goes on along the minus strand of MEHQ01000994.1, from coordinate 112,554 downwards.
TCCGTCTACGCCGTGTCGCTGGAGACTGCTGTAGCGCTACGCTAGGAGCGGGTACACCGGCCATATCTAGGGAGTTCCCGCCATCCGGGGCAGTGGCTCTGTGCCTCGCTTAGACCTGAACGAAAACGTATCAAGCGTTGTCGCATAGTACAAACACCACCCATGGCCGTGCTTGTCGCGAGACCACAAAGTTTAAAATATCAACACTGCCCGGAGATATTAATATGCTTATCCCTCGGCCGAGTGGCTGTCGTCGGCTGAAACTATAGAAAACAACCCTCCTACCGGTGTACCAGTCGGGATATATCACCATGACACCTGTCTCCCCCTGATCCCATCTTAATTTGTCGCCACCACGCAACGTGTTCGCAACGTGTTCGTCACGGCGTTTGTTCGGTCGATTGGGGGCGACACCGGCCGGTCTTGGTTTTCTGTGTCTCAAGTTTGCCGAGGTGACGAACGTCACGTTCCCGCCTATATACGAGAAACTTCTATCGGTGATCGGGGTGTTTTCCCTTGACATCGGCTGGATCCTCTCCGCGACATGCCTGGCTTCGGAGGTGGACTTCTACGACAAGCTCCTGTGAGTAGCGTGCCGCCGTGAGAGAGTGCTAGTGGGATTTTATGTGGAGTGGTACTTGATAGCGCGTGGGGTGCACTGGCCGTGACGAACAGCATCACGATCATGTCAGCGAGTGCGCGATTCCGACCTACACTATCGGTGTATTTACGTCAGATTTTGTATATCGTTTTGCCCTGCTGCACTGAATCATATGTTCCTTGAGGATAGCAGCTGCTGTGGTAGACACCTGCGTCACCCTCTTGAAGCAAAAACGTTTTTCAGACACAGTACGATACCGTACGGGAACAGTTCTCTGCACGAGTAGGAAATTAGCTATATAGCAGATCGTCGTGCCATTGACTGCCTAAGGCTGTGCATATACACTTTTCACCCACGTAATAGTCCGTACTCCGTCTTGTGAAGCGTTGGAGCGACGCTGCAGCTCAAGCTGTGTATGGTTACGCTTAAGCATATATCAACACGCAGAGGGTTGTATGTTTCGTGTTCATTCTCAACAATGTCAACAACGTTTGAGCAGCGGTAAGCCGCACGCATGATCAGCATCCGAATACATGGCGAGAGACAAAACCCTTGTCAGCTCGACCACCTTGTATATGGCGAACCCTTTCCTCTCAGTTGGCACTCGCCTCCCGCTATCAGTACCGTCACCAGTTTGTGACTGTCTAGTAGTCTACATGTCATACGCCATCTAGGTGAATCCCAGCAGAGCAGACCACGATCACCAACCCAGGTGCCGCCAAACTCGTGATATGTGCCACGGTGGGGGGTATCCGTATTTTAGTTTTGTTTTTTCACACTTGGAATAAATATCTACTATGCTAAAAGCTGACTTCTCTAAAACCCAAATACTGGCGGCCAACGCGACACGCATGAGCCCTTAGGCAAACATTTTGGGGAACAAAATTATGTTGAGTATAGTTCCTAAGTAAACAATCCTCGTGAATCAGAAAACAATATTATAACCAAAACTTAGAAACCCCAATTTTTTAAGCGTCAAACATATTAAACCTAACCCTAACCGCGACGCAGACGTGAGGACATATACGTTTCCTGACCCCTCTACAGGAATTAGTGAAACCCGGCAGACACAAAACACGTCCTACGATAGAGGTAGGAAATCCATATAAACCGTTTCCTTAACGACAAAGCTCCTTGTCCCAATCATGTCGGGCTTTACCTTTCATGTTCCAATTATTTACATTTCACACCTAGGCCCAAAAGAGTGTTTCTCGTGTAGAAATTTCATTATCCTTTACCCTTTGTTTGTTTTGGGTCTCCTCGAATGACCACTCTCAAGAAATCGATGGTGAGCCTTTATCGTAGCATGTGTCACGTGAGTGTTTAAACAGATTTAGAGCCGACTTTTTTTTTTTAATTCCTGTTCACATATGATTGTTGTCCTTATATGTTTGCTCCTTCTTGACTATAAGTTATGTCCAGGGTCACAAAGCAGACTATCCTCCCCCCCCCGCCCGCTATGGTACGCGACATTGATCGCTTTGTTTGCGAGCAGACATCAACCCTTTCTTCGATCGTCGACTCGCGTCGGATGGCGCTTACACTGAAACATTCCCCATGGGACAAGTTGCCTTTCTGCTACTTTACTCATACACCCCTGCCACGCACCCATGCGTTTCGCCGTTGCTGATCTTGTGTGCAGAATCGTCACAATCGGGCCCATTTTCCTCTTGGGTCTCCTCGCCGCCACCTTTCATGTAGGCGCAAGCCCCATACTACGCAACATCGCTACCGGGAGGGTCATCGAAATTCCCAGCATGTTCCGCACGCCCACGGAAGTGTCCGTGCCGGCGTTGATCAACGCGAGACGCGCCCCAGTCTTGGAGCCTCCTGACTCGCTGACCACTCCCTCCGCATGGTCCAAGCCCGGTTCAACAGCCAGCGCCTTCGGAACTCGAGCACGGGCGTTCACCAACGAGAGGCCGACGAGTACTGACAGTCCTACTACCAGGCGGACGGATGCATCCCTTGAACCGCAAATGGACTGGGTGGTGGGAGACTCTGGCAGTGACGAGGAGACTGCGGCACGGAGATCTGTATCGGCTGCCCCACAAACTAACAACCGATCGTTCGGCGCTTCGTTTCGTGCTCTTCGAACCATCTCGAAGGCCGGGCCTGGCGATGAAGACGACAAGGGTCAGGTGAAAAAACATAGGACATTTCTTGGGCGCATCCCTGCAACCCCGACGACAACTTAGTTAGCAAAACCTTCAGCTGTGGGGATATCCGTGACCTTCGTGTCATCGTAGACCGTTTTGGTCTTTGAAGTTTGGAATCAAGCTCCTTTGTGTTGATTGTCTCAGGCGGCTTTTTATCATCAATTGCGCAAAATGGCACGTAATGTATCGACGTTTACTACTTCTCGATACCCATCGAGCACGTGCACGGAGTTTCGGGCTAGGTTCCAAAGTACATCACCTTTGTTCGCTTGATCGCGCGCCGTCTTTCGCTAGCAGAACCAGCTGTGGGGACTGTTTGCCAGGCACACCACGATGACTCTGGTCATTCTGTACCTCGTCTACAGTCAGGTTTCCACAGTGGTAAGTGTACTAAACAAAACCATTTCCAGGGAACAGTCGAGTAAAAGCGTCGAGTTGAGGTCCGATCACACCATGCGTTGCTGTCGATACTCCCCGCAGCCAATCGCCGCTATATCGTGTTATCGTAGCCTCAAGTTTCAATCAAAACGGGGCTTGTTCCTGAGCATTGACGAACACAATCTGTATTGTGTTTGAGCGAGCAAACCCCTACGCTGTTATTAGCTGTCCATTTGCCTGTCGATATGGTATGTCGCTTTAAACTCGTTGGACGTAGCCAGTCGACAACAGCATGCCCCCCCCGCCCACCTCTTCCACATTAAGAGCGTCGTTATCTCGTGGGGGAGACATTTGAAACTGCACCACCCAAACAAGGTGTCGGAAACCACTCTAGTCGGTACGTTGAATGATGTGCTACATTGTTCGGTGTCTTCACAGTTGGTCTAGTGTCATCGACGTCATGAAAGGTGGCAAGGTGCAAGCCACCTCCAAGGGTACTCACAAGAAATGCATCATTGGTGCCGCAACTGTCACCCAATCCACTCCAACCGATGCGGCATACATACAAACTGTGGCATAGGTTTCACTGGCAGTGGTAATCTGCCCACGTGCGGAATTCTACACCGTGACGTAGGTAATCGAATGGAGTAGAAACACAAACTGGGTATGACACCAACAAACGTTCACTCTGTCACAGCGGTAGATATCAACTGTATATCAGACCACCTCGACCGCCGCTCGACCGTGCCTGGGGTATGTCTCGTAAACATCCACATAATATTTCGCTCTACGACGACTACCGAGATGAACCCGGCTGATAAATAGGCCACCAGTTCCCTGTACATTCCTAGAGTAATTAATGCTGCTTGTAATCCCACAGGTGTTTCAGACGTTCTCCTGTGAAGACTATGAGGAGATCAGCGAAAGCTACCTAAACGCGGACGCCCGCATCGACTGCAACGCACCCAAGCACACGGCGTACATGATATATGCTGCCGTCATGATTGTTCTGTGTAAGTTCGGTAGCTTCACTATGCCGCTCAAACGTATGGGTGTACGGATGGCAGGCTATTGCGCTGCGGTTTTCTTGTTCATGTCATGTACACGATACCGCAGGAGGTTAGGGTGGGGTTGTGTGTTCGGTCTCCCGATAGTACCTGGATTATGTCGAATAACCCAAATGTTTTTGGCCGCGGACCTGGATCATGTCGAACAAGCCAAATGTCTTTTGTCGCGATTGCCGCTTCCGTCTAGTTCGTATCACAGTGACACTCACTGGCTGTAGTCCCCCATTGCGTTCTTCGCGCCTCATTGCGTGCCTAGCAGAGCAGGGCAATCGATCGGTATGTTTCCTTGTACGTCAATTGACGATGACGCGATGGACGGCCACGCGGGGGGGAAATGATTGAGGCAATTTCAGAATATTATATTTCCAGTACAGGTTGACAGCAGCTAGCCTCGAGCACACGGATCGTGCGACAAGCGATGGGTGAATTTCACGACAACAGTTCTGCGACAATCAAGCCCCACAACGAGTACAGGAAAAACGCTCTACACCAAACGGTGTAATGTTTGTGTGCACCTTCGGTTCTGCTGTAATATCCAGCGAAGACAGCGTGCATGTCAACTCTTCGATGTCACCAATCTGTGCCGTCATTTGCCGTGATATGGTTAGCAAATTCCGACGTCGTACAGCTAAGTCTCGTCGTGTGAAAATCCGTCTCTGGGATGCAGCAGTGCAATATTTTGTTTGTATAATATGCATTATCATCCCTATCGTGGCGTGGTGCTGTCTTATGGTGGATGGCCACACTTGGTCCCAAGCGTTACAAATATCAGTTTCCCTTTTTCGCCAAATTAAATAATATTACGCCCTGATACCAAGAGTAACCTACCTATGTACCATATATCATTGACCGCCCTTACTTACAATACTTATGATTTTATATATATATATGACTTTTAATAGTGAAATATGAACTCAGTCGTCACACAACCGTCTAAAACAACAGCATACACCTGGCAACCCTGTCCTTCGTCACTGATGAGTTTAGTAACAACTATCTTCTCGCGCCAGCTCTTAAGATTGCTGGGCATTGGAGGGTGTCACTGTCGCGTGTGGTCTTGTCCGGCTATATTTGTCGCTTGTGGCTGGTTTGAGCCACGACTCCCTTGGCCCTTCCAAACTCGTAGCTCATATGATTGTTTTGTTATGTTCATCCTCCGATAGCGTGGTAAATATTTAGCTATGCCCGCTTCTTCAACCCGTCCGGCGCCGCAGACCCCGTAGGCATCCCCGCGGCATTCTTCTATCTCCTCGTACGCCAAAGATCTGCTATCAACCCTCGAATCGACGACAGCTTGTCCGACTGCAAAGGGGCGGAGAATATAATGGTGAGCATGCTGCTGTAGAAACTACACACGGGGCTCGATACATAATGGTGGACACTTGAGGCATGCTCCGTGGTCTATATCGAATATAAAAACGGGTTTGATTCGAACACCGGGTGTTGGATTTTTCACAAACAATAGTAGGTTCAACTTCTGTGCACCTCGCATTATAGCATTTACTTCAAACATGGATTACAGGTGGGCGACAGGGGCTGCTGCTACCCACGTCCGCCATAGGAGAGACACGGAACAAAGAACGAAACGCTCGCGAGACGTTCAATAGCATAATAGGCGCACAGTAGTTTGTGCGGTCAGCGAAGAATGGGCATGGTTTCCTTGATATTGTCGAACACCGGGTGTTGTATTTTTTACAAACAATAGTAGGCTCAACTTATCTGCACCCCGCATAATAGCATATATTTTAAACAGTGATTACAGGTGGGCGACAGGGGCTGCTGCTACCCGCGTCCGCCATACGAGAAACACGGAACAAAGAACGAAACGCTCGCGAAACGTCCTATAGCATAGGCGCGCAGTAGTTTGTGTGGTTAGCTAAGCGTGGCCATGGTTTCCCCAATGTTTTTCTTTGAATGGTGTATTTCATCACCATTCGGACGCCGCGGCGTTTGTAACTATCGTTGTGAGTGTTCAGAATACCACGAGACAATGGATTTCCCATCATTTCGGTATCATGAAGCCTCCCATCACGTACGAGTGGGACATAATCCGTGTAGGGTGGACAAATACCCCCCTCACATGTTCATGTTTCTAGTAGTCACGTTTTTTCGTTGGACCGTCTATTTGGAGTCAATGGTCCGTTGTTGTGGTCAAGCTGGGTTTATATACTGTAATATGCGAGGCACCTCTAAATGTGATATGCGGCCCGTTTCATGACATGGTCAACATATTCTTTGAGATACAGTGTGCACGAGCCACATCATGGGCCGAAGTTCCGCCGTTAAATTGCGCGTGGGGTGTCATATAGGCGGGGTTTGCCACTTAACAACAACAATCAATAGGGCCTGGCCATTTCATGAGGCATTTTATATCTTGGCTCCGTGTGTGGTCCCTGAGCGTCGATAGTGGTACGCTACGTACAAGGCACTACGGAATCGCATGCTTCCTGCGTGTAGAGTACGTACGGGCTTGTTTGAATAGGCCGCGTGAATACCGTAGGCCTGTCAGTACCTATTAAATGGTGGAACGTTGTGCGATTGTGTACCCCCTCTAGGCCACTCTCAACAGTACGGTTGCCTAGATAGTCATTCTAAGATGGAAGAAATACCGTATATTCGCTGGTAAGGAGCTCGAGTTAATCACACAACCCTTGAAATTTGTTAGCCGTGCTGGACTGTACTGTAGAACATTAACCCAACGCCTTCAAACACTGGTTGAACGAGCAAACTAGGTCTGGGAAGTCCTGCAGCAGTGTCTATATACAGTACCATTTTGTGCTGCTCTATTCCCAAAGATCACTAAATCGAGTGTTGGCCGTGTTGGCGTTATGCATGCACAAGTGGTGTTGTGTCCCATCGTTGAGCGAAGGTAGGCCCCGCCTTCCGTAAGTACCGGGATATTGCATTGCTACTGTCGCACTGAATGATAAGTGTTAGTTTACACGAGAGGCTCTGTCTCTGTGGCTCCCTGCAAGCACAGGAGTCAGTACAACCACAAACTCTGTATTGTGGAGCGTGACATCTATTGTTGGTGGTCTGTCCGTGCCTGAATACCGATAAGCATTCAAAACAAACGGCTATTAAACCAGTGATGCTCGTCGAGACCTCCACCTCGGGTAGACGTATCACGTTGTAGCACACCTGTGGACTTCAATATTGCTGTAGGTTGGCCGCGATCTACGTGAACCTTTCGCCTTGAGGAATATCATTCGGAACAGACCCAGGCTAGACAGTGGCAGCTCCTACTGTGTAATGTCTCCGAACCTCCTCACCCGACGAGATCTCTATCGTCCAGTGGGCAAACAAAACCAACAATGAGAGCACCCCCTTTTCCTAGGTAGACACCAAATATTATTGTAAAGCATAAATGGCGTTTCAAACCTGTCGTGCAGGCCCACAGTTAATGAGCCTCATAATCCCGAAATAATTTTAGTCCAAAGGGTGTGGCGTGTTTCGTAGCCTTCGTCAACAATCGTGCCGGAAACGCACGGAATGTGGTCTGTTCGCAGTGCCGAGCATCTCTCAGCGGTTGTTGTTCGCGCAGAGACGGTATAGTGTAACCGCTAGGCAAACCCTCACGCATTTGACTTGCCGCAAGAGCACGCTCTCCTGCTGCCCGTCTCGAGCCCAATCCCGAATAAATGTAGTTATTTTACTCGTTTCTCTGTTCGGGTGAAATTTCTTACGCGGCCGGTTTGTTCCAACGTGATGCTCCCTGACAGCGCCAGAAGATCGTTCTGCGCAGTAGGAACCAAACCGTCGCGCCGACGTCATTTCTCTGGAGCGCCTACTTCCCCAACCGCTACTACTACGAGGTAAATTGAGCGTATGGTACCCGTGTAAAACGTGTCTGTTTCCCTCCGTCTGAATGTGTTAACACACTCGACGTCGCCAGTTCAAATTTGTGCAGGCTGTTTAAGGTACTTGGCAGGAACGTTGCTACATCATATAGTATTTTCTAGGCCAACCGAGTAACCCATACCTACCTTTCGGGAGCCCGCGGCCAGTACGTAATCCTACCTGGCTTGTTGTACGAACCCACGATGAGTGCAGTGATAGCGTGAGGGCCATAAGGTAAAGGTAGGTGTGTTTTTACTCGGTCCGCTTGATGTTTGTTCCGAGGACCTAATAAACGACGAACGTCGGGGATAACAGTGGAGTCGAACATATGTAGACAATTGGGGGGTGTTCCAGTGCCTAAGCTTGGTCACAATATATACTTGTGAAAGCTGCACTCGCCTTCAAATACAAGGATAATCAACGACCGCTGCAAACAACGATGAGGGCGACAGACACAACAACAAAAAACATACCTAACTGGAGACAACCGTGCGGGTGGTTAGCCGTTGACAATACTCGTTTACTAAATATTCGTTGTAGGCGCTTGTGTCGCTGCGGTCAAGTCACGCGGTTTGGGCGAATTTTTGTTTTCTTAACAGGTTTTGGAGTGCATCAGGCGCCTGCTGCTAACGGGGCTTCTCGTGTTCGTGCCTGACACGTCAGGACAGGTGGTCTACGGGTGCATTTTTGCCTTTACCAGGTGCGGTTTTAGAAAGAAGCTGATCCAAGGGCTTGTGGTGAAAAAGAGCACCCCCCACCTATTTTGATTAATGTCGGCGTCACAGCACCCATGTCCGGACCCCCGACAAAGCGAAAAACTGCACAAGGCGTCGATATCCTCTAATTTGACACGCCTATTGGGGTGCTATATTGTTAGCAAACATGGCGGCTGGTTCCAAGACAACCACCGGAAGAAAATCCGCGAAGGAATGTTTTCGCGCAAATCCTACTTAACATATTTGCAGGCTACTGTAGTACTGACACAAATCAAGTAGTAACAGCATCATTTCAACCGGCAGTTGCTCGCATGTGGGGCTTATGCCGTCAGATGGTACTCAGCCAAAACCTGTAACCGTGATTGTGGAATACGTGTATACCTACCGCCGGAAACGGGCACGAGTTGTTGTCTTGGGACCACTACTGCCGCTGCTGCTGCGCTAAACTAGTAGTCGTTATAAACGAGGAGTAGTCCCAGCACATGAAAGTACGCCAGCTGCTATGTAGATACAGGAGTTCGTCCGACATTCAGAGACTTCTTTACGGAACTGTTCACGATACTCGTGGTTGCGGGAGATTTGCAGCGTTTACCTTTGCTTTGTTTGCTTCAACCGCTTGCCAACAGAGTGTGTTGGGTTGTCTTGGTCAACGCCAGCAATTACATATTCCGGCGGAGCGCACTTGCAGCACACTTGTAGTTTTACGATAGTGCAGTTAAAGAGTGCAGATTCGTTTTACGTGTATTTACAGCAATGTTAGGAACTACGATAGGGCGCTCGCTTGTTTAAGGTATACGTCGTGAGAAACAGATCGTCTGGAAGGATGCGGTATAAGACGGCCATCGCCTGTAAAACGCCAGACAGTAGACTTACCGTCTGCGCTCCTGCAGATCTCGAAACGCACCACGTTCACCGGATCGTGGTTGGTACGCATGGCCACTCACCATAATAAAAGCAACATATACATATGATAACAAGTTTAACAAAACCTGGACAGACTGAAATACTGTCGAGTGAGGAAGTATTACGTCCTTTGTACCTACACCATAATTTTCCTTCTGTTCTCGCCGCTGATTCCTGTCTTCGCCTCGTTCTGTGCATACAACCTTGGCGTATAAAGCTTGTGGGTATTCGAGCTTCAGAAGCCCCACATCGACGACCTGGAAATTCAGCTTTATCGCACGGTGAGTCGATTTTCGTGTCTATTTCGCTGCCAGACCCTTTTTGCGACGTTACAATCGAGGACAAACCTCAGCAGTTGACAACGTTGAGTACGTCGTAACTTATATAGCATCAAAATAAGGTCGGGGCCACCCTTGGACCGCGGGATACCTTATATTAAGCTAGCCTGTGTGCATGAAAAGTTGTTGAGTGGTTGTCTAAGCATGTGTCTGTCTCACACACCTCATTCTGACGCGAACGTGCTTGTAATCATGTGTGCGTTCCCGATATATAGTGGACAGCAGTTGCCGTGCTCGTGCGGCAGTAAATACAATGAAATTCCCTGGCGGGTGAGGTTAGTCACAGTACCTGACAAAAACGCTCTCTGCTTGCAGGCTGCTTAGCATCATCGTTTAAAATTTGACTCTCTCGGAACAGTCATCTCCTATCGTTCGTCTTGAACAGGCATATGCTGCGATAGGCGTATCACGTTTTGGTCAACAAATTGTACAAAAAAAAACGGGCTTCTTGGACCCATTTTCTCGGAATCCCATGGGTTTTATAAAATATTGCTCGCGACATTGCCTACGATGTTGGGGATTTTTGTTGTGTTCAACGTTTATCCCTTCCTACAACATGTTTAGGACGAGTTATACAGCTCCTTAGGTGAATATCATCAATAGGTTTTGGCTGCACCCTTACCGTAGCATGCGTCAGAACGCCAACACAAAAACGCCACTTCTACACCTGGCTAACCGTATTTTCCCGAGTCGCAAGACACAATACAACAGTAACCTTTGGGCCTCTCGCTATCGTTGCTGTCTCCCGTTCGATCCCGTGCCAACGTCTAACAAGGGGAGCCTCGTCATCTTCTTCACCAACTTCCTGGCGCTAATCCTCCAGGCGGAGCTGGCCGACCCGGAATCGAACAGTAGCACAGTCTATTCGGTGGTGCTGGTGATGATTCATGTGATGTTCGTTCTGTCCATAGGATGGAACAGCTGGGTCACAATGAAGGCGACGTTCAGCGGGAGCGACGTCAAGGTAAGATCGTTCTCCCGTCGTGGTCCTTGTGTGGGCTATGGTTCTAATGGGTGGTACTGTAGTAGGGGTTGCGTATATACCCGTTCGATTATTCCACTCCTTGAACAGACCATCGACCCCCTTTTCAAGTTGTCAAGGTATCCAAGGCAGACATTCTCCCGACATACAGTGCGTGATCGAGCTAATGTTGCCGAGTGGGACGTGTACATCCTGAACGACCTAGCACAAATTTACGTGTTGGATGTGTACAATGAAAATAATTCACAACCTATCACAGCTGCAAGTGAGGGACTGCACGATCTTCATCGTGATCTATTCGAAATATAGTTTTTTTTAGTTCTGTTGAGTTTTGTTTCAGATTATTGTTTTTTATGCACGGTATTCGACCCCTGAATTAAACCCTGTCAAATTCAAAATTCACCCGTTGGCGGAAATTCGGGGTTCTTTTTTTTCGTCTCAGGTGCAACATAATTCGCGCCGGGTTATTTGTACAAATCGCTGTGTGCATCAGCAATAATATAGTGGCGAGGACACACTTCTGTCGTGTTCGGGCATTGAACACCACTGCTGTTTTGTGTCACAACCAGCTGAAGTATATCACTAGCTCATATTCCATCGAAATATCAGCTGTATACTCACGCTGGCAACCATTTCTGAGTTGTTGAAGAGGACATCGACGCCATCATGAAAACCCCTCCCGCTGCTAACCAGTACCTTTTGCCGTTATTGCTAGTGTAGACGTGTACATCAAGCAAAGCCGAAGATTCATTGTCTGAACTCCCCTGAATAATTGTCTGGTTCATTCCACGCCATTCTAGGCTGTTATTTCCATGCCGAGACGCGTGCTACGACAGAGATATCACGTTTTTCATGAGATGTGTTCTGAATGTTCGGTCTTACTACCGTCAAACTATGTCGGCACTTCAGACGCATGCTAGAAAAGAGGTGAACCGTGTTTGTTTTCTGAGCTCCTAACTTCAGGAGCTCCATATTTCGTCGAAACATAGGGTTTGGAGGAAACTCTGCGATGTGCTACCCTATGGACAATCCCATAACCTGAGTCGAGTATAAAAACTATCACAACACATGAAAGTGTCACAATTTTGGGTTAAGGAGCATTATTATCATTGAAAAAACGTTTCAGCCAAAAAAAGGTATACCTTATACCTCTATCGTAGCACTTGTCTTCAGTCGTGTGTATGTAGCGATATTTTCCATTTCTCACTCGGGGCATGTGGGTGTTAATGTGTTAATCGGGTAGCATCTTTTAGTTTCCTCCGAAAGCGGCTTTTGACCTGCTATTAGTATTGAGCTCCTCGAGTGAGGAGCCTCCGGAAAACCCCATGGTGCACCTTCGTCATGGCATCCGTCCTAGGAAGTACGCACGGTTTGCCGAATCCCAGACGCGTGCTACACGAGAGGTACTACTGTACCGTGTTTCGGCTAGAATGTTTTCTGCACGATCGGGCTCCTTATCGAAAAAATCGTCGGCCTTCCCTTCTCGCGTTCAGTTTTTAAAAATTGAATAATCGGACAGTGATAAATTGTTCATCGTATAGCAACTTTTCAATTCCCCCAAAATCTGTTTTTGGATGCGGTATTGCGCTCCCCGAGTGCCTACCCTCAGACGGCCCGTACAGTAGTGCACCTCTATCGTAGCCTAGGTCTCCGTCTGAGAAGAAGTGTACTGTAGGGTGAAGGTGACCCTTCATGAAAATCGTCAAACACCTCCCGGCGGATCCTGTTTCGTGCACGCAACGTCTGCAATATTAGACCCGATGTGCTCTGCCAAGCTATTGTATGGAAGCACTGGTTGTTGTTCGTAGGACTAGAGCCGCGCACGACGAGGGACGCATGCTACGATCGAGGTGCACCATGCTTTTTCTGAGCTCTTCACTTAAGGAGCGTCATACCTCACCGAAAAAATGGTCTTGGAAGAAAATACAAGTGCTACCGGATGAGAAATTCCATGTCCGAAATGTACTCTGAAACAATATTCGTCTCAGAAATGAATATCCGACGAATTTGGTTTAAGGAGCCCGATTGTTCAGAAAACTATTCAGCCAAAAAGTGCTACCTCTACCGTAGCACGCGTCGAGGACTAAATCACCCCCCCCCCCCCACTTTACCTTCCCCAAAAACGTTGTTTTGTAACAACTCCTGTTAAATGAGAATGACGAGCGGGGTTTCAGCTTGCGTTGCTGCCGGCGAAACGCCACATACCGTACACTGTTCTGACTAGATTTCATACTTTTGGTTTTAATGTAAACTCACCTTGGTCTTGTGGGGGCTTGAGTGTTGATGTTTGCACACTTTCGTGTACGCTTTGTCTCATGACTGTACATACGATCGACGGTGTGCTTATCAGTGTTTCCATGACGCAAGTATTTACTCCGGCAAGTCATTTACTTCCCTGTGTGCAATCAGGGTATTTCGGCAACATGTTGTAGATTTTTGGTTGGGTTTTGCGGTGCGTATAGTGTTTCGGCATTGCAGAGAGGGCCGTCTCACGGTGTCCGTCATGTCCAGCATGTTAAGACGTTCGTCAAGGTGTCCCCCGTCCAGCATCAATACCACAATAACAGTCGTGTCAAAACAGTCGGCCTCAATCCTTGCCATTGAGCTTTCGATGAATGCTATCACAAGTAGGGACGCGAAGTGTCAACCTCGTATATATATGCGTGTATGTTTTCTACCCCAAACCCAAACCCACACCTGTGCCTGAAGCAGGTAATAGCATGCGCCTAGTGACCTAAAAGCATCCTACCTCTCCTACCCCCCACCACCGTTTCAGGGAGTAAGGCGTGGTCTGAATGTCGTCGAGGATAGAGGCGCTAGAGCATCTCGACCCACGACAAACTCCGGCAGGCGCAACGTCGCTCCTAGCGACGAGGACGAATACACGTCTGAAGACGAGGATGCCCCTACCGTCTTGGCATACAATGGCGGTGATCCGGACGCTCTCTCCGACTCGAGCAGCAGGTACAGTCCTACCATAACGTTGTCCTGTTTCGTCCCGCCAAGTTTGAGCTTATCCGGACCTTGTCGTGCAGCTTGCCCAAGTATTTAGAGCACCGCTTTAAAGCAGTCGTATCTGCCCTGTCGTTAACACCTGTACATAACTGCACCTCTGTATATTGATCTCTGTATATGTGTATTGGTTCTAAAAACACGGGTACTCGTTTTTACCGCGCTCGCCGAAGCACCTCAAACCTTGGTCGACTCAGGACCGCTGTTGTTACTCAACGAATTCCCCAAACTAATTATTGCACTTGCCTTCCGTGCTCGTGTCTACCTCGTTTGTGGAACCTACATTTCCCGCAAAAACTTTAGTAGCAGCGCGCCTGCTGAATTTCTTCCGCTATGATACGCGACTCACGGAAGACCGATGACATGCGATGAATGTGGTGGCACGCAATGGCGTGGTGGTGACAAAGCGGCGATGTATCGGTGTGCTACACCGGCAAACCGGGTACATTATTGCTTGTATGGAGCGCATCACGGGATACAAGCGTCCATGCTCCAGCATCTGTCCCCAGGTTGCCGGACAAGTACGTGCCATGAGCGGTGGAACGGTCGACGATAAGGATACAGTGTTAAGCTTACGCGGAGCCCGGTTGGATCCCAGGTTGCTCGCGTCTGTCTGCTAACCTTTGTTACTGAGACAGCTCAAAGGCAACGCCTCGGCGATTGGTGGGGCACGTGGTTGGACAGTACATGCGGCAATGTAAGATCATCGATGGCACTGGGAACTGTTGTCAACCACCTGCTGTATTCGTGTACAGAGAACTACAGACTAACGATACGGGTCAACCACGATGCTGCATATGCGAAATGAATAACAGTTTGTTTGCTTCCCGTGCCTTCTTACCTCGCCACGCGATTCGTTCGGTGGTGAGTGCGAAAGGCCGACGTTGACGCGACCACGTTAGACCTCAGGGGAGATGTAGCGTAGTACAAAAGCCTCAAAAACCAAGGTGCGAGTGTCAGACGTTGGGGCAGATAACCGCAACGGGTGACTGTTTCATACGGAATCCATTCGAGTACACGACCTCGGTTACCATAGGACGATGATGTGTTCATTATGTTTTTTTTGTTGAGATACTCTGTATGTATATATCTTATTTAGTTCGACGTGAAAGGATAGACGCGGGGACCTTGGCGGATTCGTCGCTCGAAGAGAGATTGACGGTTACTGCGTGTCCATCGCGACGGTCATTCAGTGCAAATGCCGAGGCCACCCGAATACACGACCACGTTCATGGCGGGGTAATGTTGCCCTCCGTCATTACCTGCACGTCGACATATGTAAATACAAAAACCAAGTCCGGGAGATAGGGGGGCTGAGAGGAGTCGCCGGCTGTGACTGCGGTGATGCAAGTCATTACGTATATTGGGAAATGCCTGCATATTAGTATACTCTTTGCGTTCGTTATTTTACGCTGAGACGATTGCGTCATGTATCAATACCGAAAGGAAGGGTGTATCACGCTGAGACGCTTCGGATATGTATCAACACCGGAAGGATAGCGGTTGCACTACGTTGAGCCGGGACGATGACCCGCCTAATATGCTCAGCTGGACGTATGACCTTTGCAGCGGCCACATTCTCGTGGGAATCGTGTAGTGTGAGCCGACGAACAGTATGATGTGCTGCACTCTTTCAAGCGTTGACACAAGTCAGGATGAAGCGGTAGTTACTGATTTGGCATGCCGAATCACAGATGCGACACGTTGTGCGGTCATGTCCAGCTTGTTGAATAATCATGTTGATAGGCCTGGTTTTGCGCTTCTTGTCACTGATGTGGCACGTTGGCCTGTACGGTAGGGCCCAGCCTTGTATATATGGACTTCGCGTTTAGTGTGTTTCGTGTGCCTTTAGGGTAACTTGTCTTGTTACCCTTCTCTCCCATCACCTGCTGACCATGGAAGAGACACACGCTTTAGGGCGGATTGTACCAAAGTCAGGATGAGGATACTCTTTGAGGTCATGTTATATGTAATCGCTTGACGGCATTGCCGCGGACGTGGAGGGGACTACAGGTTAAAGCTACGGTAGAGGTTTGTCCTTTTCCATGCGGTCTCTGTCTTGTTAGAATGTAAGATAGACGAACTTGTCTAATGGAATGCGAAGCAACCAATGTTTGAACGCAGTAGTTTGTTCGTCATCGGCATTGTTGTTTTTGGATCGAATACTCGCACTTGAGTCATTCCTGGTATGGACATGCCGATAATTGACGTGTGCCATTGTACGATAGAAATATCATATTTTGAGTTTAATGGTTTATAAATGGAAAATTTGACTAGGTAGGCCCCAGGACTCCGAGATAAATGGTAGCAGGACCTGTCTCGTGGGTATGTAGTGGAGATCGTTATACACGGGACGTCCTGTCCATCAAAAGACACCTATATTGGTCCAGCTTCGGACAACTGGTGGTGAATGTGTGTTGCTGTGTCTGTGTTACTGTGTGTGCCTGTGGGTGACCAGGTCGTTGATAGGCTGCTGTTCAACCCAATTTGTTTAATATATGTGTGATGACAAGGAGGCATGGAGAAAATGCCGTGTTCCTCTTTTTGCAGGGTGCGACCACTGTAGACAACATAGCATTCTCTGGTACGCGTAATACCCTTCTTAGCCAAATATGTTCGATAGTAGCAGGTAGCATCAAGGAATGGGCTGTGTACTTGGTTGAGGGCAGATACCAGCATGAGCTGTACGAAACGGGCGTGCACAGGCCCGCACTAGGTGATACTGCATGCTTGTGTTGTACTTTAGGTTCAGTAGAGCTCGGTGCTCAGCAGCGGAGTATCTACGAACGTATCAAACAATATACTGCCCAATGGTGCGGGTCTAATATCGACTAACGTCGGTGTTTTTGACAAGGGCCCTCCTACGCCATTGAAACTCTTCCGGAAACACTATAATTGTTCATGAAAATAACAGTATACATATATGCCTGGATACCTCACTGAGATGTAACTTCCATCGGACATGGATAAGTGTCGGGTTCGTCAATTGGCTTCAAAAGGGACACGAGCCTTTCTCTTTGCGCATTCCTCTCATCAATGTTTCTTTTGCACAGGCTTCCATGAACAACAGGCAGGGAAACTTCAGTCACCAAAAACCAACTGCATATATATATATATATCTGCTGTTTGGTTTGAGGTTCACAAAACTGTGGGTTAAGAGTTTGATCTCTCTCGAGCAGCTGTGTTTTCTGGAAGTCAGTAAGCAAGCGCTCGCAAACCCAAAGGTACAAGCTAAAACACACGACAGGCACCAAGATATAATTCCCGTCCCGTTCTCAAGCATGTAAATGTTAAATAAAGCAAAAACGTTTTATTTCCTCGAACGCTCTTCATGGCTGGTAATGTTGAAGACGGGACACGACGGGACTGTTTTGACACGTTTAACGGGAACATAATCACGACGGGGCGGTAAAACAATAAAACCTATGGTAGGCTGGACGGGACGGAACGTGGCGGGAAGGGACGGTTGGTGCAAAGAATCAAGGCGGGACGGGACGGGACGGTAAAGTACAATGACCTTTGTTTTTCATGACGGATGGAGACGGTAAATATATATATATATATGTTTTCACGACGGGACGAGCCGGTGTTATTGTTTGATCGACAGGACTGGACGGCACATTGTTTTTCTCGTCGAGACGGGACGGTACATTTGTGTTTTGTCGTCGTGACGGAATAACCTCGTAGATAATAATAATTTCCAGGATACAGTACGTCTAGACGGCCGGCCAGCACAGCCGCCGTCGTTCCGACATATTTGACGGACAGAATAAGTATAAGTATTAACGTTATATGATGGGACGGAGTGAAGGCAATGGCGGGACAGGACGGTAGGGGCAGTTTCTGACGGTGGGACGGGGCGTCGTAGTGGCAGGTTTAGTCGACCGGACCGGACGGTAAGGGGAGATGTTTTCGGCCGGACCGGACGGTAAAGTGAAATGGAAAATGTTGTATGGGCGGGGCGGGATAATACTAGTTAACAGTACGTGACATCGTCGACGGGACGGGACGGCACAACGGTTATGTTCCGTAGACGGTCTTACCGTCCTGTCGAATCGTTACTACCGCCAATACCGCCCCGTCAATAAAAATGAAAACCCTTGATTCCCCCCCCCCGCGATGCGGATGTGATCAATTCGAGGTACTGCTTGGGCTCGGCGCACTGCTTACCGCTTGTATATGATGTGTCGCTTGTACAGCAAAGGAGTGTACAGTACTATCTATAGAGGATATTCACACATACCTTGACCTGCGTTGGATTGTTTGGCGGACGATTTGCCGTGGATGTCGGTCCGCGGCAATGGATGTCTCCCGCGACGCTTTGAAGGCCCTTCTGGCGCTTTCCTTGAGTTGAAGGTCGAGGGGGGGATCCTTGTGCGACACTTGTTGTTGCTCAAGGGGCATGCCATCAATGACCAAAGCCGTGTTGATGTTCGTGGCTAGGGGGGACTTCGCATGTTTTTACGGGTGGAGCGTATGGATGGGTGTGCTTTGACGTAAAGAACCACATTAGACGTAGAGTATGCTGAAATGCATATTTCAACAACAACCGCTCAAGCATATATAGCCGTACGCAAGCCTTTGCTAAAATAAAATGCCGTTTTGAACGCCTTTGTAAAATAAGCATTTGTTTATTACTGTAGATTTGTAAAAATTTGGTGTTCTGCAGCCTTTTGCGAAATGGTAATGTGGGTATAGGCATTTCTGCTTATACCGGAGAGAAGATAAGACGCGAGCCCTAGCCAGAATATGAGATTCTTATTATCTGTCGCGTACTGTATGTATTTGCTGGACGTCGACGGGCATGTAGACATACCATTTCGACGTGAAGGACACCCACAAACAGCACTGGATGGGAGAGGTACCGTACGCGACAGCAGTTCAGAATGTGGGTGTTTAAGAATTTAAGCCTTCATTTTGTTACGTTTCTTTAAATTTACAACTAAGCATTTGTTCTGGCTTTCGAGGAGAAATAATCATTAGAAATCGAGAAGTGCAAGGGGGTCGGCAGCTAAGAATCTACAAGAATGTGCTACGGCCCAGAAGAACAAGAGAGTGCCCGAAGACCTCTCAAGGCCGCACCAGACACCCAACCAAGCTGCCTCCTCCCCAAAATCGACCTGACAGCTGATTTTGTGAAATACCGGTATAAACTATTAGTGTAAACCAGTACGTTTTATCCAAAAAAGAGACGTGAAAAACATTTAAAAAAAACTTATATATATCACAAAGCATACAGCACGGAATCAAGCGCGGCGGTGGGTGCGTGGGTTTTGCTACAGCCAAACAAGGAAGAACGGAGGGAGGGTGCAGCAGTCGGTGGGGGCAGGTAGAACAGTGGGTTCGGAGGTTCAGCTGCAGGATGAAACCCCGCTGTCAGTAACAGTCGGGGAACCTTGACGTCTAATGCGCGTATCGTAGATCATGCACTGTAGTTTAAACGGCTGTTCCGGTTAAGGAAGTACAGATATGCAGCGGCAGTGGTACCGTCATGGGGTCGTTGAAAGCGGGCAACCTTATGAGCGTTGGTGTCGGCAGTCCTCAAGCCTTTCGTTTGATTACGAGGGAATGCGAGTTTCTAATTTTGACCAAGTATCTCGTGATAGGGATCCCTTGCGAGAAAGCGTCGACCGTTTTTTCACTTTATTATACAGTTGAATATGTCTGCACTTTTCCGTCGGCACTTTTCATCAAATTCTCAGATTTGTTTTCGTCTACTGCGTTGTTATCCAACACATTCTCATAATTATATCTGTCTACTTCGTTGCACTCTAACATAAAAAAAGAAATTGTGAGTCGTACACTGGTCTCGAACTCGTGATCCTCGTGTTGATAAGCTCCTGTACTACCTGTTACCTTACTCGTGCAAGTGGTGTGAACATTCAGGTTTCTATTTCTATATTAAACGTACTGCAACTTTAACGGGGACAAAATCGTGGTCAACACGGTTTCCAACCCGTGACCCTCGTTTTTTTCCTTTTTTGTTCCCCCACTACTGCACACAAGTTGTTCAAGTCATTTCAGATCCACAATACAAACACCAAGTCATTTCGTGGTGGGCGTACGTGTACTCGTGTGGTTGCTGCATATCCTGCTTTTTGTACGTTACATTTGTTGATTTAGGTTTTATTTTTCCACCAACAATACCTAACGCACACAAGTCGACAGCAGTTAAAAATACCCTCCTCCGCGAGATCCTATAGACATCTGTTATATCTCAAGTGTAAAACAGTTGAGCTTGAGTTTGACCGACTTTTCAACAGCAGGTACCAAATATTAATTCAATCAAGTAGTTGGCAAACTCGAACTTGCAACCTGTATGTACTATGTGTGGTTCGTTTTTGTTTATGTGGTTCTTTTTCTCACGAATTGGAAGGCACTACGCACGAGAATAGAGGGAATGGGCGTCGCATTTAGGTGTATTTACATACACCCCATGGGCACATCCCTGCCAAGTACCCCAAGCCTGTACCAATAGCTACCACTAATACAATTCTAGTCGTTGCACGATACACCACTGCGTATCTAAATATATAGACCGAGTGTATATTAATATTGAGTCAAGATGTCCCTTCTACTCTGGTACTGAATCCCGCACGACCCGTATAGCTTTGAGTGTTTCTGTACTACAGCTTAGCTTTTGAGAGTGCTGTACAGGAGGCAACGACTTGCTCTATTACTGAGGAGAATGAGAGGCGATTGACATACACGAACAAAGCAGTCACTACGAACGAAGCATAGCGGGGGTGGGTGGGTGGTACAAACAGCGACACAACCTACAAAATCACCCAGCAGCAGCAACGTGTCACATCGCATTGTAGTTTGTGCGCCATTCGCTAGGCTCTGTAGGATATGGGCGAGCAGGCACGTGTACGGTACATAGACAGCAGCAGCTACTACTGCTACAGAACCACGTGTTGGTAGTCCACCCGCGATAGATGATGTGCGTATGTATGGTACACCGCCGCACGATAACTGTCGTTCGATCGGTATCACCGTGCCGAGTGGACGCGCCCGCTATAATAGAGGGGCTCGTCGAATACTGTTGCTTGGAATACCTCAGCCGCGATAACTACTGTATGAACAAACATGCGTCGACTTTGATTTTCGGTAGCGACGAATAGGCAGTAAGGGTCCCTTTCCGCCCCTGCCTGCTAGGACGGAAGATTTATTGTTATACGTTGCTTAGGAAGTGTGGTAACAGTTGTTATACTTGACGATATTTTTCTACAATGGACTGCTGCTGTGTGCGGCAGCGCTTGACGTGTGGTGTGTGGGTTGTAGGTGACTTTTGTACCAAGTACGTCTCGCCTCCTGATAGATGTCACGCGATTCATACACAATTTCTCGTGCAACACATACACCTCTCTCGTGCAATTCACACACCTACTTCTAAATATGTTAGAGCCTGTCTTGTCGCCACCGTTTTTCACGAATGGGACAATTATTGGTGCGGTGTAGCCAATAACGAACGGTGTGCGCTCATGCTGTGTCCCTCGGCCCTTCTCGGTTCTCGGTTTGAACAGATACAAATTATGGTACCCTTTTTCCAAATCACCACCGGCAGCGGGCGGAGGGCGCACGCGATGGACTATGACGAAAATATCGCTTGATTAATATCTCGGACTCGATGTTCTTTCTGCTCCCGCCCACGCCATAGCCCAACGCAGGTTTGTGTCGCAACCTTTCGAGTGATCGTGGTAGTATTATTCACGGTTTGCACAGTTGAAATGTTGATCTTGCTTTGATTATAACTCGTGCTATCGTTACAGCACCGTTTATACTTTAAACCGGTGCCGGCGATATAAACAATTCCAAACATGCCTTGCTGCTGCCGAATCTTACATTATTCCTACCCGTACGCCCTTCTTCTTGTGTCTTTTGATTTTTATAGTTTGTTGTGTATTGTGTCTCGAGTTCACGTATCTTCTGCTTTAAACTTTCTCTACATTCGTATATATGGCACACATTTTTCAGTTTCAAACAGTACTCTGTAATGTTCTTCTAATATATACCGGTATTTTCGTTGCCTGTTTTGTCGCCACTTGGATTATGTTGTTTCTGGGATGCCGTGTGTTGTAATTTGCGGCGAAGTTTGTACGTTCCTTGGCTATCTCGAGGAATGGGGGTTTCGTTGTATACCAGGTCACTGGTACTCGAGCTGAGCCAGTTTTATTTCATATAGTGGGTGACAAAATACAGTAACTTGCCCTTCGCCCGTGCACTGGATAATAAACAGGGTGTGCAATCGGCAAGTTAAGGACGGCTTCCAAGTTAAAACGGCATCCAAGGACTTGTCGTGCCTGAAACGCAGTGATCTCCACGTCCAGCGAAGGCAGGAGGTTGCGCCTATTTCCCGTATTCGGGTCTATATACTGCGTTCAGGACTTAGCGCGTCGTCGGTGCGTATGGGTGCGCCGTTCAGTCGTACGTCAACATTTTTGTAGTCGCAGTGTTCATCATTTGCGCGGTGATGTTCGAGTTGCTTTGAGCTCCACATGAGCCGCCGTGGAGTATGACAGCATACCGTCAAATATGTGAAGGAAATGGCACACGCCTGTGGTGCACAAAGGAGGGTTATATCGTGGGACGGGTGTGGTGCGCATGTGTTAATAGCATCTATTAATAGTATGTTATATCTGGCGCACCCGCCACCACTACAATACTACTGTTGGAGCATATTGTAGTATGGTGACGCGGAGCTTCGCGTTTGTTGGAGAACGGATAGATGTAGTGTCATCGTGAATGCGTGTGTGTTCATAAGCTTCATGTGTACGTTGATGTCCGGCACTGCTGCCGCGGCTTTTATGTTCTTAGCCATGGGTATACATGCTTTTGAAACGTAAAAATTACAAAATACAGACTTGCGCGATTTTTCGGAAACAGGTGGGTATGGTGTAGTCGTTGATGCGTGTGTGTTCACAGGCATACCGTTTATGTTGATACTGGGCACATTCCGCCATCAGCTTTTAGTGTATATGTTTTCGCTTTTTAGATGGACGTGTGGGTGCGTGATGACGTCGTGGATGCGTGTATTCGTAAGGCCCTTGTACGCTGTGATGCCCGGCACTGCCGCCACAGCTTTTAATATGTTTGTGTTTACATTTGTATTTTTGGGTATACTGCTGTACTCCCGTTGAGTAGCAACGTGTCACCCAGAGTGTTTCTTTAGTTTGAGGGGACGGATGGATTGTGTCATTGTGGTGTATCCATACATTATATGATTCACTTTGGGGATGGTATCAGACGGAGTTGGCTTTTTTTTAGACCGTGTGCCGGCACTGCCGCCACAGCAATGTGTACTCAACGTTCGGTTTCGTTCCGTTAATTAAAACGTCACTGCATATATATATATTTATGTGCGTTGTAGGCATGCAGGATGATATCTATATACATATATTTGTTGTTGAAACGCTACCATTTTGGGCGTCGTCAATGATATACACGATACTACTTTAGTTGGCGCACTGGTGCTGCCAACATCTCGCTGATGATGTAGAAGAATGCGTTACCAGGAATCGGTGCTGCCCTATTCGAGGTAGAACACCATCAATGTCGACGCTTACCAGGGTGTCGCGGTAACAGCATCGCTAATGTCGACGATCCTAAATGTGTAAGTTTTCGACATTATTCATGTTCTGACCTCACCAATCCTAGTCATCAGATAGGTCGACACTGTAAGAAATTGCAGAGGTGATGACCTACGGGAAGGTCGTTCAAACTCAACCTCGAGGATCGGTAGAGCTTGCCAAGGGGGGGTCCTCTCCAAGGTCGTGCTTTCACCGACCTTGCGAAATAGCCGAATGGCCACGTGTGCAATCGGTACAGGGAGGTTCTCGAAGAAGCCGATCGAACCGGTGGAAGAACGGAGAGCCGGACCTGGGTACAGAGGGCGCCACGCAGAATCTGTTTCGGTTGTGTGGTGCACAAGGGAATGGAAGGGGGGGGGGGGGAACAGACGTATAAAGGAAACCAAGCACGATTGACGGAAGCAGGAGCAAACAAAAGACAGGGTAGCATAGTAACATGCCGACTACGAGTATGTATGTATGAAGGATCTGTCTAGGCCACCCGTACCCCAAACCACCCCGGCTGCATCAAAGGCGACGCTGTTGTGTTTTTGATTTTGTCGTTTTTCTAGCCTTTTTGTTGTTAGTAGTATCCTGTCTGGCTAGGTGCACGGTGATCTTGATTTTCTCGGTGTTCTTGTTTTTGTTGGTGGTTCTTGTTAATTTTTCGTTTTAGTTCCCTTATTCTGGAGTAGGGTATCGGTGTATTGTGAGCGAGTGTGGAGTATATGTGGAGCCGGTCGCCCCGGTGGGCTAGCAGGTAACCACGAAGCCTGTTAGCGTCGAGATCGCGAGTTCGAGCCCCGCCGAGTGCATGCCCGTAGGGACTTTTTCTTTCAAAACATATATCTTGAATAGCGGAAAGCGCGAGAGCGTGAGTGAGCAAAATTCGATGAAAATGGACGAGCGTTGGGAAGGCTGAACCCTCTGCGTGATAAAAATTAAGGCACGAACCGTAGTGAGGGAGAAGGGAGAGGAGCCTACTTTGTGACCCCGGATCTGAGTTACAACTAGGGAGGGAGGAATACGGAAGTGCGAAGATATTAAAGGGGATGGGAAAAAATATATTTATATATATAAAAATGTGTGTCCAGCTCGGGATGACCCCATCGTTGGGGGCATATTTCTCACTCCACAGAGTTTTTACGGCAATGAGAAACCCATGGATGATATATACCGACGAACCTAATTTCCCCGAACCGGTACGTAGAAGAGTTGTCAAGAGTCAAGAGGGTTTGCCCATTTGCCCGATCCATTTTGCTCCAAAAAGCTATGAACTCCCGCCGGAATCGCGTTTTTTGTTTGATGCTTTCATCGGCAAATCAAGTGGCTGCAAAAAAATATGAGATGTGCCCACGTATTGCCTCGCCTGAGATTTATTAAATCCACTATCATCAAAATAAAAAGACGACCCGAAAAGCTTCGTAAGTAAATATCGGCTCCGTAGAACTTGCACGTACGTGCGAGTCTAACGAATCTGCACGTAAATTCAATACGGTTATATGTATAGCAGGAGTTGTTGTAGATATGTATGGCCTACATGGGTACCAAGTGGGATCGAGGTGCCAGGTGGGCCTCCGGCGGCTCGTGGGCCCCTGGCAACCTTTTCCAATTTGGTATTTTGACCCTGCAGTGGGCCAATTCCATTTGCGGCGGTGGAGAACCTGCACGTATCTGCCAGGCTATTCGAATTAGATGTACGTCAGACCTGTGGAACAACGGAGCAACTCGAAGTCGGTGACCTCACACCTCACACCACCACCACCACCACCACCAACACAACGACCACCACCACTTACTGTAAAGTTTTGATCGGACGGCCTATACGTACCTGGTACCTCGTATTAATGTAGTAACAGTATATGTCGGCGGTCGGGGTATTGTTTCATGTTTCTTGTTTGTTTCATATGGTACGACCCTTTTTTGTTTCTTCCTAAATATATTTTGTATAATATTTTCGTCTTTTTCACAGCAGCAATACTGTTTTCTGGTTTAATAAAACCACACACACCAGTTTGTTGTTGTTGTTTTCTTCACATTAAACTCGTTTCAGTTGCTAATCCCTATAGTCTGATCTAGCAAGATCACGGCCCGTGGTCACAAAAGTGCTAGAGCCATCAGAGAATCCTAAAGAACACGTACACTTAGCAGGGAAAGGATACACAAGTCCGAAGAGGTACACCTAAAATCCCTACAGCATGTTATGCGTGTCCAAAACTGAACTACACGCCCGCAATCTCCATTCGACTACAGCAGCATCGTCCCCCCCCCCCCCCTCCCACTCTTTACCAATGAATTTGCCGACTACAGCGTAACTACTGTCTGAAGTGCTGTCTGTACAAAAACAAACGGTAGGCGTGGGAACAAGATGGAGCACGCAGCTGCTGTCTGAAGTGCTGCCAGAATGACAGTCCGCGGGCACAAAGTGAAAAAGAACAGCCAACCAAAGCCATCATGTCCATTGACAATTACCCGAATCTATCCTGAACGGTCTGTGTTAGGCACAGCATTATAAACATCGACACTGATTAGGAATCGTTCCACATTGAAGGGGTCTTCCACGATCAGGCACACAATGAAGGCACCCGGGGTGTCCGCGCCATCTCTGCCGCGTCTCTCTACAAAACCAGTGACGTCATCCACACCGACCCAACAACAACATTCGGGGGAAAAAGCGAAGAATTTGTCAACAGAAAAACAAAAATGTTCGTCCGTCACGGGTCGATGTCGTCCGTGCTCCGGATCGCTTCTCCTGTGCGCTGCTGTGCTGCTGCGCCGGCGCGCTGCTGTGCTGCTGCTCAGGCGCGCCGCTCCGGTGCCGCTCGGCCAGTCCTAGCACGACCACACTCGACCCGCTCCGTCCGTACACGCTCTCGTTGCTGTCCTTCCCAGTCGGCTCCTCGCTTTCTCTCTCGTTGCACTCAGGGTGCTTGGTCTGAAAAATAAAAATTCTCGCGCTGAAGGGATTGACCAGTCCAACAACAGCTCGTCGCCACACGCTCCCTCCTCCTTTGATGGCGAAGCCAGGTTACTGAGACAGTACAGCTCCCTCTAGCAAACATACCTAGGGCTGTGTACGTAGTGTCCGTCCACCTTTCTGATGGCGTCTGCCTCCGCGCACAAAAGTGAGATGGACATTGCTGTCTACACCGACGGCCAAAAAGGCCCGTGCATCTGGACTTTTGCGCCTGACGCACCAGTGCCGATCCAACTCTACCGCTGCACACGCTTCGTGGCGGGTGCGCAGCAGCAAGAAGGTATCGGTCCGCTTGAGGGTGAGTCTAGCCTTGCTCGCTAGAAAGACCCCCCCCTTCGCTATGGGCCATGCCAAAGCAAAGACCTTGCCGAGGCAGCGAGGGGAAAAAGGGAAGTACTCCGTGCTTACTGCTGTGCGCTGTGCGACAACTCCG
This sequence comes from Saccharina japonica, assembly GCA_008828725.1. NCBI lineage: Eukaryota > Phaeophyceae > Laminariales > Laminariaceae > Saccharina > Saccharina japonica. The sequence continues at coordinate 85,579 of MEHQ01000994.1, read as the reverse complement.
ATATGGGATATATACAATCAACGTACTTTACGGTACATTTAACGGGGCCCTTCGACCAAAACACATACCAGGTACCAGATAAGACCACTACTACGTGTGATACAAAAAAAAGTTTTTTTTTAACATTCGAGACGAGAACTCATTTAATTTATAACCGAGGGGGCAAGACTCGAGAACTTTTTTTTTTCCTGGACCGAAGGGGCCCCTTAGCAGCATGCTTATCGATTACTCCTTTATTTTGTAATCATTAAATAGTAGTCTTTTCGGAGATATTTAACCCGTCAAGGCTGTATGGATGTGTCGATCGAATAACGAAACATCGAATAACGAAACATCCCGAATGACCTCGTTTATATACTCTCGAGTTGGAAATGATGCTCCATGCCAACGACGGTTCACCGCCCAGCAACTCTCTCGCGAAACGTACACCGCCCCACCTCATTGCACATCGTGCACCAACCCCACCGATCTTCTGGTGCGCACTGCACCCAGTAGGAGCTACATACACGCAGCAACAAGACGTTGTTAGCCGTAATACTTCGTGTAAGCTTCGTTTGCATAGACTTGGAAGCTAAATCCAACGTCCACCATGCGTTGCGGCTTCTCCCTAGCCGCCCTGGTGTTCGGCGGCATACTTGGCGTCTCGTGCGGTGAGAGACGTTACAGCTGCACGGCCCCGCCAGCCCTATCTATGCTCGTATTTATGTTTTTTTTGTCTTAGCTCGATCCAGCAACGCTTCGTACTTCTGCACCTTGATTTGTGAGAGTTGTTTTACGATATTTGGCAGGAGTGTACAGAGCAGGGCGTAAAATAGGTGGTGAAATGTTGCGCTGCCGCACCTTTTTTTCGCAAAACCCATGCAAAACCCGTTCATTTCACCACGTGCCGAAGGCACGATGCGGCTTGCCGCACCAGCCTTTTCTTGTGCAGCACCTTTTTTGGCCGGAGGTGAAAAAAAATGTGCAGGTCCTTTTTCGTCGTAGGCGAAAAATTGTTTTTGGGTTAAAAAACAAATTTGGCTTTTGTCGTCTTGATTTCGTCTCAGATGCTGCTGTGTTTGGGTCTTGTGTTCTCTTTTATCATACGAGAGCAGAGTACTTTACTTCTTTTGAGAATTCGATTGAAACTGTCGCCGTTTTCCTATGCCTGAGGACCTTCGAGGCAAACCAGGCCAGGGACACTGCTGTGGCATGGGGCGCCTATTCAAGCACCTCACATTTGCTGACGATATGTCTGATGCTTTTTAACTGCTGTAATCCCTCGTGGTGCGGTGATTTCACCACGAGCCGGACGCCTATTGTATGCCCTGGTACAGAGTACAGGACACCTACCTAATAAGAAACACGAAACATGGCCCAGGCTGGATTTCTTCGTTGAGAGAGGGTGATTTCTGCACTAATTTCAAGATAACGACTCCAGAATTTATTTTTTTACTCTCAAAATCAGCCTGGCTTTCTTATTAGCCTGCTTCTTGTTTGGTGTCCTGCATTACTACAGTACAGGACACCCCATACAGGACAGGCTAATATAAAAGACAGGCTGAAATTTAAAGGAAGATTAGAAATTCGGGAGTCGTTGTCTGGAAATTAGTGTAGAAGATATACTCTCTCAAATAAGAAACCTAGGCTGGATATATTCCCAGTTTCATATTTGGTCTCCTGCACCCTGTACCCCACTGCTCGTAAACAAATGGTACATTCGTACGCGTATGCGAAGGTGTTTGTTCGCGCAATTATTCCAAGTTCCGGATTTGCCAGATTATATTTTTGATCGAAATGTGTGAAATTTGAACTTTCTTGGCATTTTGTACTCTGAAGAATTTCAGAAATTTTGACAGAACGCATACCCATTTGGATATGAATTTCAAATAAATGTGGAAGATTGAACGAAGGAAATCTGGAGTTTGTGGAGAGGTACCGAATCGTTGACGTGATTGATAGGGGATGGGGATTAGGGTCATCATGTCGGGTGGTTGCAGTGAGTGGTTGCGCTGGAAGTGCAGAGGAGGCTGGGAAGGATTGAGATAGAAAGGAAGAGTACCAACTAGTACTCTGGGCTCTACTCGTGGGTGTGGGCGAGCAGGGGTCTGGCACTGGGTGGGAGTTCGGCGAGTTGAAACAAGAATTATATGTGCTATAGATTAAGTGTGGATATGATCCAGCACTTGTTAATAATAATTCCAGATTCATGAACAAAACAAATCCAAAATTTGGAAATTCTGGACAAAAAAAATCTCGTCGACAATAATGCAGGCACGAGTCCAAATATGTGGAAGGTTGAACGAAGGAAATCTGGGGTTTGTGGAGAGGTATTGAATCGTTGGCATGTTTGAAAGAGGGGGTAGGGAAACGGTATCAAGTACCAGGTATATATCATGGTACATGGTGGTGCAGTTGGTTGAGTTGGAGAGACAGAGGTTGGGAAGGTTTGAGACTGCTAGCTACCAGGGCATTAATTAGGTGTTGCGCTGTTGCGCTGGCGCAACATTTAGTCAAAATAACCGTTTTGCGCAACAGTCGCCGCGAGGCTGGTTGCGCCTGGCGCAACACGCGTTTTTGGGCGCGCAACACTTTTCGCCGCAGGCGAAAAAAAAAATTGCGCGTTTTCTTGCTCGCCGGAGGCGAGTAATTCTTTTTGGGGGTTTTTTTTTCTTGATAATTAGTCGTAATTGGACGTTGTTTAGGCCCTTTGTCCTATTCGCCATACCCTAAAACAAAAATTAGGCGCCTTTTGCTATTCGCCGTAGCCAAAAATAGTTTTGAGGCGTATTTCGCGCATAAACCGCCCCTGCTTGCTACTAGCTACGGACTGCTGTAAAATAAGCCGTCTTGTTTGTTAACGGAATATTATTTGGTCTCTTAATATTATTGGACCTGGCTTACGTAAAAGCTAGAAGTTGCCACGCTGCGTCGTGAATGTTCTGACTTTAAAGATCGGGCGAGTTCGAAACTCTGTGGACAGACGACCAAACGTATCAACCGGTCGAGGCTACATACGGTACCGGTAAAGGAATACCCCGATTTCCGATTTCCGATTTTCATCGATGGGTTCAGGTGAGGATACCAGCAAAATCGCTCAGAGGAGCCCTGTGATCCAACCTGATAATGCAAAACCGAATTGTCCCAAAACGCCTATTTTGAGCAAAAAAACATCTATGAATTGCAACCCCATGAACGACCCCAAGTACTGCGTAGGCATATCGCAAATAATTATCGTAAAACTCTACTCGTAACGGTATTCCGGCGACATCGGGTTGCAGAGCCGCCGGCCAGTCACAAATGTGATTTGACCAAACAAACCGTGATGTGCCTATCTTAGCACGTGGAACTCTGTGATTCCTCTTCGCCCCGAACACGCTACCGATTTGCTGTGATTTAATCTTCAATCGGTTTCTTAATCCAAGTGCAATATTTGTTGCTCCCCAAGTTTTAGCTGATGCTTTTGATACAACTCACAACTCACGACCCATCCTACTACTGTAGTAGTAGGCTTTGCACTTTTGGCTCCGCTGTATTATGGTTAGTATGAGATAGAACGTTCACTAGTGTTGACTTGTTTTAGGACTACAGGAGTCCGCGACAGACAGGTGTTCATAAAACCACTCGTCTGTGACAATCAATAATTTGAGACTGCGGAATTCATATATTCGAAAAAATTATGAACGCGGACGCTTGCTACAGTAGAGGTGCACCGTTGGTTTTCACTCGGCTGTTGCTCGGGGGGTTTATTTACACCGTGCAATATTTCATTGCAGGTGTACCGCCTAAAGTTGCGCAAAATATTTAATTTTGTATCTGTTGTATAGGATCTTGCTGACATTCTCGGCATGTTGTTTGAAAGGCATCGCATACCTTGGCGCGCCCAAAACCGAGTTGAGCTGAAAAATGAAACGCTTGACGCAACAATCAACCAATAGGACGTGTCTTCTGGAGGGCGTTTGCTTGCAGCTGTAGTCAGAACCGCTTCACATGTGGCGTCCCCATTTTGTTTGGCTGAAGAACATAATCGATCTGAGTTTCGTTGTTTTGTTCTTGCCGTCGTGGTCGTTTTTCGTGTCGCGTTGTTTTCAGCCGCTCTCGAGGTTGTGACGGGTATCAACGCGACTGCCAACGGATGGGACACAAGAAGATTCGGCTTTGGCTGCATGCCGAACGGCTGCGTGCCGGCTAACGTCCTCGACGTCTCCACCGAGGACGACTCGCGATGGTCGTGCCTACCCTCCCGCTCCGAAGTCGAGGCCTGTGAGTTAACCCTGACTCTGGACGAACCGCAAGACATCTTCGAGTTGAGGATGGCCATGTGGAAGGGAGACCGCCGCAACCGCACCGTCGATGTCTGGGTGGACGGAGTACTGTCTACCACGGCGAGGACCAGCGACTCCACGCTCGAGTACGAGGCCTACCAGCTTTCCGTCACGCAGGCCTCCGAGATTGTACTGCAGGAGGCCGGCTCGGAAGAGGATGTCTGGATCAGCATTACGGGGGTAAGCGATTTTTACCTATACTTCTAGCACCCCTCAACGTCTAACATTTTTTGAGCTGCGAATTGAAAATAAAACCAATTTGAACCCTGAATTCCGTACAACTCGCGTGCATTGATTTCTTACCGGAGCAGGAAGGTTCAGAATGGCACCAAGGCGTGTTCCGGCTAACAATGTAGAGCGATATGCTGAATGCATTGGTCATGGTGCAATTTAAGCACTGTGGTTAGAGCTCGGGTTAGAACAGCACAGCCGAGGCGTAGTCTACGAAACACGGCCTCGCTTACTTACAGAGTAGACGATGACCCTCCGCACCCCAACATAAACAAATCGTTTGACCACAATAAGTATTCTGCCGCATCACACGCAACAAAGCACCCCCCTATCATAGGAGATATTTAGTGCCGACAAGCGGCGAAATAATAAGGTGGTAGGGTTAGCCAAACGTTTCTATGTGATATATTGAAACAAGTTAGTGATCGCTCAACTCTCGGGAGTGTCGCTTTTAAAAGTAGGAACGGTGCTCCGTCTCCCAAGGGAGGCGTAGCTAATGGTCAACTACCTAATGTTTTCGGCGTTGCCTAGGGTCAACGGCGGGAACCGAAAGGATAATGTGAGTTTGGTCAATACCTTGGATCACGCGTTACTTAACGTTGGCCGCCGAGTTATTGGCAAAATGTTTCAATATTTCATACAGCAAACGACACTAACTCTGCAATCATTGTCATGACGATGTAGCACGTTCTCGTCTCTTTGATTGAACAGTTTCGTTAAACCTTAGGCTGCCTGCATGTTTGGGGTTCGTTTTTGTCTACCCCATATATTTTCCTCGCAATACGTGTACCAGTAGCAACTAAATGCAGGAGTTACATAGCGGTCGCGCCCCCACTGCCCCCTCTACGATACGTGTCTTCTTATGTGTCGCGGGAAAAAATCAGGGTATTCTTCCCTCGTCGACGCGAGTCAGATTTAGCAATCTCAAGTCAAGATTTGGTCACATGAAATACCTACGACTTGCCTGGACTCGAACGCACGACCTTCAAGTTAGTAATCACGAGATCTGACCAACGTAGCCCCTAGGCCGCGGGCTGTGCTAGGTATGTGTTCCTCCTTGTTTTAAAACACACACGCCCAAAAGGTTCAGCTCGCGATCGACTTAGATCTCGACATAGCTCCAATCGTCTCCCATATATTGACCTGCCTCGCGGAGCGAGAGCCCATCACCTCGTTCGAAATAACCCTCCGCTACCCTCAGTATATTCGTTTGTTTGTTTGCCTTCCAATTCAAAATTATACGCAAATGACCGCAGGTTCAGCTTATGACAGAGTCCGAGGTCGAGGTCTTCCCTCCTGGTCCTGCCCAGACTAGTGAAGACTACCTTGGCTGCTTCAACGACATGGTTGGCGACCGTGTTCTGACAACCGTGTCCAGCGACGAAGCTATGACCCTAGAGGTGAGTGTTGTTGCTATGGATGGGCGTTGAGGACCGAGACTATGGATTTTTACCGAGTGGGGATACATACAAGTAGCACGAGAGAAAGCGCGTCTGCTTGGTTTTGAACTCCCATTCAGGAGAGAGAAATCGACATTGCGGTCAACAAATCATTCACGGCGCAGAGTACACAAAACCGGTGGGTGTCTGGGCGGCAACAAATATGCTGGTGGCAGATAAATTCCACCCCTCAATCACAGACCCTGCTTCTGGTTGCCACGTTTTTAATGGTTAACACCTGTCAATTTCAACCGCATGGCGGTACAACCTCAAATTGGTCCGACCGAAACACCTTTGTCGATAGGTTCGCCGAATCGTTACGTTCGGGGCTATTCGACTTAGAGGGCACGCACGCTGCATAAATGATTCACGTACGTAAATTATACCACTTGCCATCGACCTACTCTCCTTCGAGGATCATCGATAAGCATACAATGTACTCGCACGACGCACCTCTACGTCTCTTCATACCTGGCAGGTGATGCTGCAGAGTGTTGATCCAATCAACTGCTGTAGATTACCGGAGGAGTATAAGGGAAATGTAATATTTACACTCGTTCCTTTTGTTCGATTATGGTGCGAAGTCTCAAAAGGGGGCGTTTTCTATGTACTGCGCTGCAAGGGGTGCCCGATATATAGTTACAGATCTCGCCACGAATTCGCTCAGCAGTGCTCCGGGTATTCTGCTAAAACTGTCGCCAGCATGTGTAAGTTGGATGATATATGTATGAACTTGGATGGTCGCAAATTAATAGTATCGGTTACTGGTTGCGAAACACGCTTCATTCCGTTCAAAGTGCATTTTTTGTTTTTTGACGAGGCTAACAAAAACTGCAGTATATTTCCTTCATGGTTTTGACTGTTAGTGATGGCCGATCGCGTCGTGTTTGTCTTAAGGGTACAGGCAGTAACACGTTACCCAACGTGTGTACGCTCTTTTCCGCTTTTTCATTTCGCTAAATAGGACTGTGCCTCGAAGTGCGGGGAGGTCGCGAAGAACTACTACGGCCTCCAACAGGGCAACGAGTAAGTTTCCTGCAAACAACGAGAAACACACTGGTCACGTCAATGGTTAAAATGTAGTTTAAAGTGTAAAGTCGCGTTTTTTGCAATAGTTTTCGCCAATCAAGTTGGTCATCTTTAATTCTGGTTTAACCTGCGCAAGGCATATCATGCCACAGCTGCCGAGGAATACCTGCTCAACACTAAGGTCAACCCGAGAGGGAGGTTGAATTTCGGGTGGTGGCGTGGTACTTCCGCTGAATACTTCCGTAGATGGTTAGCAACAATGCTACTGCCGGCCAAGCTTGTTTGCTAGGGATCATGCCCAAGCCTTTCAGATACTATGAATATTACAACTTTCCTCTCTTCTGCTTGCTGTTGGGACACTGTAGGTGTTGGTGCGCCGGCTGCGAAATCACGGAGCGCGAGACGAACACTGACTTCGACCGCCACGGAGGCGGAACCTGCAACACTCCATGCACCGGAGACTCCACGACTACGTGCGGGGGCGACATGTCGATCAGTCTCTTCCAATCTTCGACTTGCCGTGAGTCGAACAGCAGCGCAGTGTCGTTCACATGTGTAGTGGACGCGTACTCTCGTCACATCGTTTCGTGACACCAAATACACGACCACACGATGCCATACATGTTCTCTAGAACTCCCTGTCAGGTTAGCCATATACTGTATTTTTAGAACTAGAGTACGTTCCCTAGGTAATATTAGCATGTATTCAAGTGCTTGCGACTTCTCTCTTGGTTGGTTGTTTTCCGTGACAGTCCCATCGATGGTGACCTATACACTACTGCAGAGTCACTGTTTGTCCCGCGATGTGCATTCGCAAGCTCCAGCTGGCGGAGGTGGTGTTGTGTATCAACAGAAGCAAGGATGTCGGCTACTCCGGCAATAATTGATAGATCTCTACGAAAATACGGGTTGTGTTGAAGCAAATATTTCCTACGACGTGTGTCGATGTACGCTCAGTGTTAACCAACAGCTTAACCCATTCCGTGACGTGTGGGCTTTCCTATCATAAGTTTCATGATACGTATGGGGTTGTACTTCTTACGGCGAATGCGTATGAGTAGTCGGCGTTGCGACTCATGCTCCCTGCAAATTGTCCAATGACGCACAAAGTATTAATGTTCCATGCGTGGTTGAGACATTCATAAATTGTTTGTCTCCAATGTTTTATCAATCGTGATTGTTGATGTGCCTGCACAGCACTATTGCACAACATTCTTGCATTTTTTCCAGCCACACAGATACTGCGCAGTCAACGACGTTTCATGCGACAGCCATGGAACTTATAATCTTGTGGGTTCAACCAAATGGTGCAACGCTTTCTGGCATATCTCGGATTTGGACTGTGTAAATCATCATGGAAAAGTATTCTACGTAACTGACCCCCCCTTCGCCTTCGGCTCCTGTCGTCGACGTTGCGTTTATGTCGGTTCCAGTCGCCACGCCAGCCCCGACACCAGCGATTACCCCCACAGGTATGGCGGTGTGTGTACATCTTGTCTGTTCTCTCAGACATGCCATATTATTGTACCAGTGTCACAATGCTGTCGTTTCCTTCTGTGGAGTAATGCTCTAACAATTTGTGAACGACTGGGCTACTTATCACGAAACCGTCGGCATTTCATCCGCGTAAGATCATTTTTTTTCGTCCAAATATTAGTCCATGGGGTTGTCGATCGGTTACACCGTGTTTTCCAGTCCAAAACTAGGTTTTGGGTCACTCACCCAAAACCAGGTTTCGGGTGAGTGTGATAGCCTTGAAAAACATATCGTGGCGCACCACGGCCGTAGCGTGCGTCGTTCCGTCTGCCACACTTTGTCTTTCATTCGCGTTCGAAAGCCACCGTTTTCCCATCGATGTTTCCGTTTCTCGCTACTAAACGAGTCTGATTTCAGAATCGAACAGATTTCGTAGATAAGAGCAGGCGCCTTGCCCTCTGTGGTTGCATTCATTTCTACCTTCCTACAGGTGTTGAGTCCTGCACATGGAGTAAAGTACAGACAAACAAGTCGATACCAGGACGTGGATGATTCATTGTCGAACACACGATGTGTAGTGCATATGTTTCTTATATGCTCATGCTCCCGCTCTCTGACGTTGCAACGTCTTCGTATGGTCCAAACGTGACCTCTTGTGAACAAAGATATGTGTATATGGCCGCTCTGCTATTGTTCGCCTTTCGTCTTCAAACAGATTTTTTCAAGATTGCCTCGCACAACAAAGTTTCCCGCGGCTGATGTACATAAACCTTCTCGACCAAACGATGTGCTCCAAAGCTCGTAGTTTCCCTCACGGTTCTTGCTTCGAGCGAATTGGTTTGACACAGTCGCATGAAAATCGTACTACACGTAGTTTGATACTGCTACAAACTGTTCCCGCATTCACCGTATTATTTTCCACCGAAGCTGCCCGCCATGGTTTTGATGACCACCTGTCTGTGTGTTTCAACAGAGTGCGCAAGCGCATCTACTCATGTATGCACTACGGATTTCCCTCATGTTTGACGTGCAACATTGCATTTTCTTACCCAGACCATGCAAAACTCCCTGTTTACGTGTCTAACAAATTTGTGCCTGGGCAACAGCCCAAGCTGTTGTCGTCGAAACCTGTACTACTCCAAACCATTCCCATTTTGTTGACTTCTTGCTTTTTATTCCCCCCGTGTTCATGATGATGCCCTGCACACATGTCCATAAGAGTGTACGACCGGGTCTACCGAGGCTGCGCTCCACATCGTCGCCTCGGGTATCAGTGGCCGGCAGTTCAATCTCCATGTCATGGAGCCGGGAGGGGTCGAAGTAGACCGCGATGATCGCTTAAGGGAGCTCGGGGTGAGAACACCGGCGTCCGCCTACGGTCACTAGTTGTTCTACGGTGTATTCGTTTTACAGTCATACGGTTCAACCAAAACCATAGTACACATAAGACCAGGTAAATCGGCTTGTCGCAAAAGCGAAAACTACCTGGAATAACGTTCGTACGGATTTTGTTTTGTCAGTAGGAAGAATAGGAGGCGATACTAGAGACAGGACGGGACATGGTACGATCAGGGTTGGGCACCGGGACCGACCTACGGTTATTTAACCGAAAACCGCGATCCGGTTTTCGTAACCGAAAACCCGACATTTCGAAACCGGTTATTAGGTTATTTCAAGTAACCGACCGGACATAAACGGACCGGATATTTCCGGTCGGTTATTGTGTCCCCTATCCCCTACCCCATGCAACGCCTCTGTAATTGTATGCAAACCCCTATATGCCGGCACACAAGCACAGCGCGCAACACTAGCCATAGCAGCTAGCTCGCCGGCACAGGACGGGCTCCAAACAAATAATACGTACAATCACCAGGGCGTCCGAAAAGTATTTTCGTCACCTAACTATCTAAAATGGTCGGAATAGAAAAAATAAAATGGGAGAACTGTGATTGCTGGACAACTTAGCACACAAAAAGCATTTTTGTTTCCTGAAATTTTCTAAAACCCAATCACTTGGTTTCAAAGCCCCCCCCCCGGTGCTCCGTCTCAAAAGGGATGCGGGATCAACGGTCAAATGACTAGGGCAAGCAACAAATGAGTGCCCCCCCCCCCCCCCGAGCTTGTGTTTGGAAAAAATCAGAAAACAAAGTTGTTCCGTGCTGAATCGTCGAGCGATCACAGTACTCCGATTTGTTTTTTCCATCATCAACATCTTAGATTAGTTAGGGATCGAAAAAAAGCTCTTGGGGACGCCCTCGATATTCTACACAAACCAACATCCAACCATGTACTAATAATGTGGTCTTTCCGTCGGACCATGTGCTAATACTGTTAAAACGTCCCTTGCAGGAGGTTGGCATGTGGGTTAGCGTCGAAGGAGAGGATAACAGTATCAGCACCTCGGCCTATGTGAGCCTGAACGGTCTGAACGTCGACGAGGACGCCGTGCTGGGCGACTACCAGGTCTGGGGCACCGGGTTCGAGGACACAGAATGGTCAATTACTGCGCACTCTCGGGGCGAGCTGATGTGGACCGCTGGAGGCGTGTTCTCCCAGGACCAGGCAGAAACGGAGAGGTTTGTCGCAACGGTGAGCAGCTACGCCGAGAGCGACTGCAAGAACAACGACTACGGTGAGTACGAGCATTAGGGGGGGAACACAAACACACAAACAGCTGTGAAATCGACCATTTACTTTACGTTAATAATCTTGGCGAGCTTGTTGTGGTGTGTCTCCATCGGGCGTTTTGTTCGTGGGGAGTCTGAGTTTTACGTACAGAATATGAAACGCTGCAAAGTAACGAAATTACTGGCTGTCGAGTATGCCATACTTTTGCGAATGTTGTACATCATGCGGCATAGCGCCTGCTGCGATAGAGGTAGCACGTTTAGGCTGCAATGTTTTGTGAATGAACGGTCTTCTTAACCCAAGCTCGTCTATCATCATCATGTTGCAATGTCCTTCATCGTATGGATTGGGGCCCATATTAATGAGTATCAAATAAATTCAATTTGGGAAACAAAAAGCTTTCCATCGGTCAGCACACGCAGCAGCACCACAGATTTTACCCCAAGATCCTGATCTTTGGTGCTGGTGCGTGTGTTGACCAATGAAAAGCGTTTTTTTTTCAGATTGAATTTATTTCACATTCGTTAATATGGGCTTTTAGGCCATGGCATTGCTCGTCGGGCACCACCTGTATTTTCCTCCAAACTCTGTTTTCGAGCGAGATGCAGACTCCCGTCAGACAAAAAATGGTGCACTTTTACCTGAAGGAAGCATGCGTCGTATACTCTCTGTAGGTGTCTGTATATATAGCCGTGTTGGCTTTCGAACCAAAAACGAGTTCGGCACAATATATACGATGACAGACGAACGACACACAACAACACCACTTCCTTGCTATGATTACGATAATGATTCTTGTTAAGTTGAAGCTTTCCTCCAAGTATCTGCATGCAAACCAATAACGGGGTCTTGCTTCAGGGGATAGACGGAGGAATAACTTCCGTTATTGGACACTCTTATGAATAGAAAGTTCGATATTTTGATTGATCAATTTGTTCGAATCGACATCCATCACTGAAGGTGACGCGAATAGTACGCCTTTTATGCGGTATGGCGCGTGCAGTGGTAGTGGTAGGGGTTACCACAGAATTGCGATACAAAGCATGGAGTGATTCACACCCGAGGGCGATCGTTTATCATCGGCTGATTGTTCGACGCGTGCTACGGTAGAGGTAGCACTTTTTATCTGAATCTTTTTCTGAACGATCGGGCTCCTCAATCTTCATTCGTCGGACCTTCATTCATGAGACGAATGTTGTTTCAGAGTACCCCTCGGACATGGGATTTCTCATCCGGTACGAAGCACTTTTTAATCTCTTCCGAAACCATTCTTTTTGGTGAGGTATAACGCCCCTTACGTGAAAACCTCATAAATACCATGGTGCACCTCTATCGTAGCATCCGTCGTTTGCAGAGCGCGAATGCTGTCAATACCGAACAAGCGGTTTTCCAAAAGGCGTGCTCGGGAACATTTTAAAAATATAGTATCTAATTCATGCGTGCTATGATAGAGGTCCCAGTGACACTTTTTAGCCGAAAGGTTTTCTGAATGACGGGGATCATTTGCCCACAATCGTCGTAATTTCATTGTTGCGTTGCACTATTTTTCAACTTTGATGCTAAGGCCATAATGGGATTGGTCGTCGAGTAGCACTTTTACATACAGTAGTTTCCTCCGAACTTTGTGTTCGTCTTGCTATTAGTACAATAGAGGTCCTGAAGTGAAGAGCCACGGAACAAAAAATGGTATGGAGTGGTGTAGAGGTCCTGAAGTGAAGATCCACGGAACAAAAAATGGTTCGGACGCGTGCTAGGATAGAGATGTAGCACGTTTTCACCGAAACGGTTCTCTGAACGATCGCGCTCCTTAACCCAAATTCGTCCGACTTTCAACTTCCTGTAGCAATATAGTTCGTCGTATAGCGAAGTAATCGTATTATTCATTGGGTAACACTTTTGATTCCTCTTCAAAATCATTTTTTTGTGTGGCTTACTGATGACTTAGTATTAGTATAGAGCTCCTCGAGCGAGGGCCCTTTTGAAACTGCACTGGATGCAGGTGCAACTATACCGTAGCATTTGTTTGCACCTCTATCGTATGATAGCATGCTTCATTTGACTTTTTTTAGCACCATCAGCGTCGCCGAGGAAACGAGCAATTACAAAACACTTGCACTGCCCCTTTGCGAACTTACAGCAGTGTGTGGCTCTTGCCTACGTGATGTCTCTTGAACTCTCCCCCAACAGCAAGTCTCGTGACGATTGTTTTGACACATCGGACAGATGATGATTGATTCCCCCTATAATGTTTTTCCTTCTTTCGCTAAATTACCTAAATAGACCCCCCCATACCACGAACAACTTATCTGTATATGTACAAGGGCTCCGCATGGGTGCCGGCAAAATAATCTAGATATTTTAAGGGCGCATATATGTGCTCCTGCTCTGTACGATCTTGGTCGTGTTACCGTGTGCGAGTGGTGTATTCTGCGTGCTCTAGCACAGTTGTGCCGTTGGTTGGATCTGCTCTATATGCAGATCCTGCACCACACGCCACAACGGTAGGCTAATATCCAGGTGGTCTAGATCAAGATAGACGCGTGCTACGGTACAGGTAGCACTTTTGGCTGAATCGTCTTCGGAATTATCGGGCTCCTTAACCCAAATTCGTCGGACTTTTCATTTTTGTGACAAATAATGTTTCAGGGTATAATACTTCGGTCATGAGATTTCGCATCCGACAGCAGTTTTAGTTTCCTCAAAAATCATTTTTTCGGGTGAGGTAAGACGCTCCATAACTGAGCAGCTCAGAAAAAAAAATGGTCCATCTCTATCGTAGCATGCGTCGACATCATATATCGGACGTGTGGAAGATTACAAGCTAAGCCTTCTTTACTTTGAAACAGGCGATACACATCGGAGGAAAACATTTCGCTATATATACCCCAGTTGTTGACTGCGCCACGTTTTCGTTAGCAGAAAATGAATTCAGAAAACAAAAAGTGCAGTGCCTGCCGTCCGTAACACGCTTCGAGTATACCGCAACATACCAGCCCCCCGTGGTATGGGTACGATACTTGTGTACGCAGCAAGTCGATATTTTTACTGTAGCAAATTCGTGTTGTTTAGACGTTGGAAATACCTACCTGCCTTGCCTTTCCCCGCGGGTTGACCTCCCGTTGGGCGAATGGCACCTGCGACCATGTGGTACCCAATATGCTCGGTAACCATGTTGATGGCCACGAAACGATGTAGGACCTAAGCGGTCCAATGGAGCGAAACGAGGCAACATGTCGACATAAAATATGAACAGCAGAAAAAACCCTAGACAACTGCGGACTGTCATCAGGCTAAAACAAAAAGCCAACAGGTGTAGTTTGCTCTGGACATATACACGATGTTTTCTCCATTTCCAACTCTATCGTTCTTCAACCCACGGCTGGTGTGTTCTGACCCTCTTTTCCCCCTTTTCCGCATGCACATCCAGATAAATGCCCTCAAGACACGATCAGCTCGGACGGTTTCCCGCCCTGCACAAAATGTCCCTCGGGAGTGGGAGTGGTTGCCCGTGGTGGTTCAACGTACTGCACTGTTCCAGGTGTGTTTGACGTCATCCTTGCGACTGATGTTGGACGTTCTTGCGAACGGGGACAAGGTTAGGCATCTCCAGTACCATTCTGACTGGTGAACATGCACATTCCGCATTGCTGTAGTTTCCGAGTGACTACGCCAAAGATTTCACTTCAACCCCGACCCGTAAGCATGTTTGATTGATGTTACCGGGCGGTATTATTTGCGAAGAAAACCAGACTCCTCCGGTCGTCCTGGCGTTGATATGCCATTCCGGCCGTTTTCGACCTTAACTCGTCCAGTTCTAACACCAGCCCTACCACTACGCCCTATCGACATCAACGTGCACATGACACGAAAACGAGCTACAACCGTGTCTTGAGTAGAACCATGCGGCTACCTACCATGGTTTATGCTGGTCACAAGTCGGGTAGGAGCGGTACCCATTCTACTACTGTAGTGTGGACGGAGCCCACACCGTACTTTAACGCATGCCTGTGATATTTACCGAAAGGATCACACCGCTCCGGCGTCAGTCTACAACACGCGTAGATACGCTGCCTGCTGTCGTTCTTCCCTTGAGAACCTCTTGCAAAATTATGCTTCGTCTGTAACTCCAGCAATAACCTCCCCCCTACAGTGGGGATTGCGACGGGGGCCTTAAGTAGAGGGGTGTACCACGGTCGTGGAAGCTCCTAAAAAGTACTGCTGCAGACAACTATAACGGAAGACCATAGTAAATAGAACCTATGGTACACACAAAATATATATATATATATATATTTCCCTTTTATTTCTAGCAAAGTTTGTCCGTATTTACTATGGTCCTTTGTAATAGTTCGTTTCAGAAGGCCTCCATTTCACCCATATACTGTTTTATAGACAAAACCAAGCTGCATGAAGATGCATCGTACTACGATATAGGTGGCCACCGAAAGGTAATGGGGGGCTTCACTTGATTATAGTATAGGAACGCTACGACTCACCCAGAATATGATTTTGATAAAAAATCAAAACTGAAGCGCCACCCTGTCACGTGACTGCAGTGTTCATTCGGGAAAAGTCGTGGAAACCGATTAATTGTAACACATTCAAGTCAGCGGCTAAGGCAGAGGTGCGCCGTTTTAGGTTTCCGAGGGTGGTCAGCTGAGGAGCTCTATATCCAATCTGAAAGCCGGCTTTGGAGGGAAAGCCAAGTGCTAGCCGTTGACCAATCCCATCACCGCTGCCTATGGAACGAAAATTGTCGCGATTAAAAAAATAAATATTCGTCGATTTTGGGTGAAGAAGCCCTGTCGTTCAGAAACCAAAGCAGCTGAAAAAAACTAATCCTCTATGGAAGCACGCGTCTCCTGCAATATTGATAATTTTTCTGTTGAAAGGAGCCCCATGGATCAGAACCGTTTTCGCCGAAATGTGCCTGACCTCATGTTGTCGCCTACACAACACATACCGTACCCGCACCACGAATGGCATTAGACCGCGTGCATGTCGCTGCAAAGATAGAACGTAGTTCATTACTTTTGAGGAGCCTCGTTAGCCCCGAATGTTTGAAGAAAAGCCAGCGTAAACCTCGACCGTACCACGAGTCAATCATTTTGTGGCACTGATCGAGTAGATAGATACCCTGTGCATTCTCCGAAAAGTTGTGAAGCACCCTTGCCCAGTTCAGAAGGGAACAGGACAACCATGGTAGGCGTCTGACGCACACACCCTTTCCAGCGTGTGCCACGGTAGCGGTAGCACTTCGTCGCTCCCTAAAGATTTGTGAAAGATGATGCTCACCTACCGCATGTATCGCTATAGTACCCATTCACCCTCGTGCTTAACAGTATCGTATGCCTTCCTCTACGTCTTGGCGTGACTAAATATTCGACAACTCGACCAAGATCCCAATTAGTATATGACACCCCCCCCCCCATAATAGACGCATTGCTACGGTAGAGGTGAACCTTTTTGTTTTCTGGGGCTACTCGCTTAAGGAGCCCCATGCCTTCACCAAAATGTTCTGATAAAAAAAAACGATAAAAAATGCCACCCGATGATCAATCCCATGGCGTAACCATACAACCAAACACTCTTGCACCACGCCGCATGCTACGATGGAAGTGCACCATGTTTTTTCTGAGCTCCTCAGTTAAGGAGCGTCATATCTCACCGAAAGAAATGAATTTGGAGGAAAATAAAAGTGCTGCCGGATGCAAAATCTCATGAGCGAAGTATTGCTCTGAAACATTATTCGTCACAACAAGGAAAGTCCGACGAATTTGGGTTAAGGAGCCCGATCGTTTCAGAAAACGATTCCGCCAAAAAGTGCGACCTCTACCGTAGCACGCGTCCCACAAGGATGAAGTTCCGATTATTTCGGGGTAAGGGCCCATATTAACGAGTATAAAATAAATTCAATTTGGAAAAAAATAAAATTCAAATTCGCTTTTCATTGGTCAACACACGCACCAGCACCACATATTAGGATCTTGGGGTATAATCTTTGGTGGTGGTGCGGGTTCTGACCAATGGAAAGCGGATTCGCTTTTTTTTCAAATTGGTTTTTGTTTTTCTTCGTTAAAACGGGCCTTAAGGAGCCCTCGCGTCATGCCAAAAAACGTTTCACCCGAAAGACTGCTGCCTCTGTCGTAGCACGCGTCCACACCCTCTCCCTATCCTAACGTGTTCGCGATATATACCCAGGTGTTTTGGGATCGTTCATCGGGGTGGGACCCTCAGCGTTTCAAAACATCACCTCTGTGGTGTGATGACGCGTACTACGGTAGAGGTGCACCATTTGGTTTATGATTTGTTCCGCTCCAAGTATCTGCTTACCTCCCCGAATCAATTATTTAGGAGGAAAGCAACAAACGGTGCCCGACCGAAACAATCCCATGGCTTTAAGTACCGAACGAGACATGTTACATCACAAGAATGCACTTCCGGCCGGTTTGGGCCTAGGAGGCTCGTCAATCCGAAAAATGGTCAGGCACAAAGTTATATTTGATGTACCAAGCTCATCGAGTGGAACGAGCCTCGTCAATTGGAGGTGCTAGCCCCCTCGCGGCATGCGCGTCTGCTATACCTTTTTGTTCTAGTCCAAAACCACTTCCAGCGGTAGCACTGTGGCCCACCCCCGCGAGTCCCTGCATATGAATCATATCCCGTGCACAACACCGATACCTGACACGCACACTCGTACCCTGCCGGCTGCCGGCTGTTTAATGTGCCCGACGCCTGTTGTTCAGCGCTAAGGAACCTGGGCTTGCCGCAACCCGTCGCCGAAGCCATGATTGCCGACGTGAGTATCGCGTATTTGTTTGTGTCCACATTGTGGCTGATTCTTTGGCCAAACAAAAATGGATGAAAACTATATTTTATGATCGAGGGGACTGCTGAACCTTCTGCCCGCCAAACGCAGCCTTTTTGTAACATGCCGTGCCTGTACGTTGTGGAGCTCATGCGTTGCGACGCTCTATGCCCTCGCACAGAGTCGAGTTGTGAAATTACCGACATGCGCGCAACCCGATCAACAGTTACCAGTCCCTGCGAAGGGTATGCCATTCACGGCTTCAACGTATTTTTATGACACCATGTTTACTTCAAGTCAATGGGGTCGTTTATGATGCGTGCTACAAGATAGACGTAGCACTTTTTGTCTGATTTTGTTTCCGAATGACCAGGCTCCTTAGCCCAAAATCGTCTGACTTCCGTATTTTCGTTGTATTGTTTTTCATGGCATAGATACGTCATGGAATGGTTCCTCGGGTAGATAATGTACCTTCTCTCCTAAGTCAAATCTGCGGTGAGGTATGGAGCTCCTCAAGTGAGGAGTTCAGAAAAAACATGGCGAACCTCTACCGTAGCATGTGTCTTATGAAGCTCAGGAGCCTTCTCGGTTTAAGATATATTAAGTGTCAGGCTAAGATGTGCTACCGCTGTCATTGTGACAACACGCATTCACACGATAACGATCGACAAACACATCAGGTTTGGAAACCACGCCGGTCACGATACGTTTGTCGTGTTTGGGCAAAACCCGTTTCTGGCTGACTGTTTAGTATTCTCCTTAACGGAGGAGCTACTCAATAATGCCTTCCTGGTCGGTGGAACGCCATTGATGTTTCAGGAGTGATATTGGTTTTGTCCTGTAGGTTATCGCGTGTTGCCGTTTCAGTGGTGTTGAAGGTCATATTTGGGGTTAAGGCATGGAAGCGTTCACGTAAGGAGGCACGTAAACCAGCAGGCGATACGTTTCTCGTAGCATGTGTCAATATGAAAACACCTTGGGCAGCGGCTTGTCCAGGGGGCAGGCGATTGTACTGAGTGTTTGTGTTACAAACATTAGTAGTTAGAACGCGTCAAACATCCGCATTCAGTAAAAGCACATGGTGTTGTATCGAGAAAAGGGCAACAATACTCGTGTATACATGTGGAGCGGTCGTAGTTCTGTACTCACCAACGAAATTTGTAGACGAATTATAGAAAAACAAATGTGGTGGTGGTTCGCCCTGTACGGACGGTTACAAATATCTTGCCAGTATTTTTCGTTTCAACCATCGGGATGCAAAGCTCGCGCGGTTTGCTGGCTGGCGTTAATCATGTAGGACTTGAAGCCACGCTCTATGAACATGTAGCTCCAGCACCTTGGAGTCAGGCCGCCGGGTTCAACGAGCAGCCCCGTCCATGTTCGCGTTGGATCACAGCCGCAAGGCGCGAATGCTAGGATGGTTGAAGAATACCTTTTGCGTTAGATACCATGTACCAAAAACGTTTCAGCCACCGCCGAAAGTACATAAAACGAAAAAACAAAACAAAAAACAAATGGAAGGAACTTACACGAGTTCGGAGCATTTTGGTATGAAATAGAACGAAAATCTGCAGCTTTTTTAAAGCTTACACGAACTAAAATCGATTTCGCTGCTCTGCCGCCATTGTTGACTTTCGTTCAGGCGGTGGGAGGGTGGGCCGGCCCTGGATACCCCTTTCTCCACGACGAAGATTCCGTGAGAGATTTATTCTCGATCCAAGGAGAGGAACCGGGCACGCTCACTCTGTCTGGAACATTCGAGAGGGACGACGGCACGGCCCTCGCCCCTTCCGCCGCGCTTTTAGTCTACTTTCTCGACGAAGAATCGGAGAGCGGCTTCGTTCGCGGCGAGGGCTCGATCGACTCTATCTCCGGGAACTTCACAGCCACGACCACCGGCCTCCCAGTCGGCTACCGCAGGAACATCCTCAGCTTCGCGCTGCTCGACGCGGCCGATGCCGGGGAGGACAACGATTGCCCGGCAGACACCGTTTTCGATGTTGGTGTTATCAACGAGGGCTGTAGCGAGGGGCTGCGGATCAAACTGACGTCCGAGACGGACCACGAACTGATGCTCTTTGTCTCCCAACCGAACGGAGGCAGGGTGTCGTCGTACAGCCACCCGATCACGGTGGGTGGTGTTTAGGTAGTACGGGCGTTTACTGCGATTTGTTCACGACACAAGCTACGATAGAGGTGCACCATGTTGTTTTCTGAGCTTCTCACTTAAGGAGCGTCATGCGTAACAGAAAAAAACAAAATTAGAGGGAAAAAAATGTGCTGCCGGATGATAGAATTGTCCTGACCGAAGTATGCCCTGAAAAATTATTCGTCACAGAATGAAAGTCCGACGAATTCGGGTTAAGGAGCCCGATCGTTCAGAAAAGTATTCAGCCAAAACGGGCTTCCTCTACCGTAGCACGCGTCTCAGGCTTAAACAATGTACTGGACAGGAAGCCTCTAGTACCAAGAACCAGGAGTATTTGGTATTTCTGATGTTTTGATTTCTTGCTTATATTATGGATTTTGCTTGAAGCGTAATACCAATCCTTTCTGTTGGTTTTAAATACAAGCCGTGACGAACATAACGATTACAATCATCCTTGAAAAAAAAGAATCTGCTCTGTTGTTTCGGTAACACACGTAGCTTTAACATACCAAACACAACACCATTAACAATATACAAAACTGTAATAATCGGGCCTGAAAACGTGTTTACAGGTTACCATCACGCGCCACGAGCCACGCGCAAAGGCACTACTACTCTAGGGAATATCCCTACTGATAATGTGTTACCTTCGTATACCGTGACCCTCTATTGGCAGAGTAAATGAAACCATGCTATTAATAGCTCAAGCCATGGTTTTACACTTGACATGAATACGAACCCCAGCCTGGCCAGAGCTCAGAAGTTAAATAGTAGTGTACGTGTGTTTATATACTGTATTATCCATAACTACTACAGCAACACCCCGCACCTGGTATAGAGACACCAACAGGTAGGTTACAAGCTGTCGACAATATTTTACCAAGGGATGTAATCATCGCAGCCATGCCCTGTGTTTTTATGTTAAAATGCGAGAGTACCTATCTCAGTCACACTTGATACGATGTGGATCAACGAGGGAAGAAATGGCTTAGGTTTTCTTCCGATAAAAACACAAGGCAAGAACCGTAGTGCGGTAAGAAGTAGAAGAGCCTGCTTTTGTAACCCCGGATCAGAGTTACGCCTAGGGAGGAGGAAGGAAAGAAGGGCGAAGGTAATAAATGGGATGAACAAAAAACCAAAAATGATACGGAAATGAAGCCTGCAAAATACTGTAAACATATATAGCATACAACAAGGAGCACGTTTTTGCTTATGAAGATATTTTTGAAGGATCGCGCTCCTTAGCCCATGGTCGTCGGGTTTTTAGTTCTTGTATCTCAATATTTTTTAGCGCATACCAAGAACATCGTATTGTACACCAGGTAGTATTTTTATTTTTCCTCTAAAATTTGTTTTTGGGCGAGGTAAGGTGCACAGAGCCCATTCAAGGGAAGAGCCTCGGAGAAAAAAAGGTGGTGCCACTCTACCGTCGCATGCGTCATTAATCGTGAAACCCTACCGACTCCCAAATCAACGGATTTGAAAACGTTCGTGTATCCCTCGGCCTTGCTTCTAAAGGGGGGTTGTTTTCATCATAGGTGTGCTGTCCTGCCTGCGCTCGATTGATCTCTTCTAGATATCAAACTCCGACCACCTTGAGCCGATGGCGCCGGGTGTGGGTACAATCAAATACACGTGTATCCCAGCTCTAAGTTGCACTGAACCGCCCTCCATCGAACGGTACGATCATACCGAGTGCCGTGGAGATTCACTAGCGTCGTCTCTTTACTGTCCGTGCCGTTCGCACCCCCTTTCCGCTACCCCCCCCCTCCCCTCGGAGGGGATGCGTGGTCAATGGTCAAATTTTTAAGGCAAGCAACAAATGAGTACGCCCTCCCCCGCCCCCCCCTTTGATTCTGCGTATGTGCATATGCCTGTCGGGGACCCCACAACTCCGGTGTAACGATTATTCTTGATCTCGCAGGACAATGGCTACATCAAAGAAGTCATCGGTGCTAGCCCCTCGGGAAGCGCCGACACGGCCCTCACCAGCAGCTTCGTAGAATACGTCTTGTTCAGCGGTCTCTCTGGAGATTCCATGACCGGCGAGTACCGCGTCTTCGCGGAGAGCGACTATAACGAGGAACCGGTCCCGTGGACGATGACCGCGACGGTGAACGGCGTGGTAGAGTGGGTCGAAGAAGGGGAGCTTTTGTCCATGCAGACGGATTTTTCTTCGTACACGGGGGACGATGACGACGGCGCCGGCTCCAGCAGACGCGACCTGTTCGCGTCGGTCGGCAACGACGACAACAACTTCGCGAACTACACCTCGAGGTACTATTCCTCTTCGTCAAGCTCCTACCCGCGAACGGAAACGTTTGTTTTCAATCTTGATTCGTACGACCCCGCTGGGTGTTAAAAACCCCTCGCTGGGGTTACGGTAGAGCGCGGGGTGGGAAGGTGAAGAGGAGGGGGTAGCGCGGGGGAGGGAGGGGGGGGGGTGGAGGGTGAGCGTCTTCACGTTGTGCATGGCCCTTGTCCGATGGCCTTAGCCCCTCGCATCCCTCCACTGTCGGTTGGTGGGTCATATATGTGTCCATTGGACCAGTGCTATGATGGCCATCGTAGGTAGCACAATTTGTCAGAAAATAATTCTGAATGATGGGGCTCCTTAGGGCCCGTTTTAACGAAGAAACAAAAAATAATTTGGAAAAAAATAATAATCCGCTTTTCATTGGTCAACACGCGCACCAGCACCAAAGATTATGATCTTGAGGGGTGCTGGTGCGTGTGTTGACCAATGAAAAGCGTATTTTTTATTTTTATTTTTTCCAAATTGAATTTATTTTGTACTCGTTAATATGGGCCCTTAACTCGAATTTGTCGGAATTTCGTTCCTGTGTTGATAGTATTGTTCGTTTTATACGTAACGCGCCGGGATTGTTCATCGGGTAGTATTTTGTCCCTCCAAAACAATCACGGTTTGCAGGTAAAGTATAGATTTGTCCCCTCAGAAAAATAACGGTGTACCTCAACTGTAGCATGCCTTGCTGTGTCTCTGTCACTCGGAGCCGCTAGAAGCCGCGAGTAACATAAACAAAAAACGCATTTTGTTTTTTTGCCTCTGGCTTCCATGCCCTTTGACTTTGCGATGGTCACCGCCATGGTACATACCTGGTATGCGTTTTGGTTGCGGTGCGCCAACGACAAGTTGTGTAGTGTAGTGTCGGGTGTGGCACAGAGCCAATCGCTCTGAGTGGTAGTGGGAAGGGCTACTAGCCTGACCTCTAGCGTAAACTCAGTCTCACCGCACGCTTTTCCACGTACAGGGCCCCTACCGATGTGTTTGCGGTCGTAACATCTGTCGTCCATGAAGGCATTGGATGCGACGTACATCTCGGACACGATGCACCATCGAACATTACCAATTACATTTTGGTGCGAGACCCCGATGGCGTATATAAGCTGTTGTTTTTTAATTTTTTAATATGTACATGAGCCTCTTCGGACACGACTGCCACAACGAATCGCCTGAACAGATTCTGGCCAGCAGTTAAAAGTGTACTCTTTGGTCTTGCCGGGCGTAGGTACTTTGAGCGTTTTGCGTTGATGTCCGCTTGGTCTTCAGTTGGTGTAGCACACCGAACGGGAACGAGTAGAGGAGGGTGGATTACGTTGCACGCAATGCGTCCCACCATAGGGGTGATGCACATTGTGGTCCAACCAATTTCGTGCCACAAGCAGTACAAAACCCTAGGCGCAAGCAAGCCTGATTTGGCCTGGTGGCACATTTGCGCTTCTGTCACGTCGATACTTGAGTTTTGAAAGTAGTTCGTCAGGTGTGAAGGGTCTCATAACCGAAAGGTGCCGCACCCGTACACCGCGTCAAATGGATAGTCCTGTTACGGGTGTGCTATAGCGTTTTGCCCCTTCGCGTTCGAAACGGTTGCCCAGACACCTCAGTCTATCGATACGCGTTGTCCGGGTTCACCAGACAGTGCTCAGCCCGTTACCGATAGGAGGGGGGGGGTGAAAAGCCAAGGTACAATGAGAAAGGGGTTTGGAATAACGTGTGCCCGTCCGACTTTGTTTTGTTTTACCCTAATATTTGATCAGAGATGCAGAGACGGTAACGAGCGGCTGTAAACTAAAACTTCGCGGGACAATGTACTTTAGAGGTGGAACAGAAGAAATATGAAACATTAAAGCGCCCATATTTTGTGGGCAAGATCACGGGAGGGAAAGGACGGATAGGGAGGTTAACCCGAGAGCGATCACTGTGGGACCATGATGCGTGCCGAGCCTCTTCTCGCAGTGAAAACCGATACAGAGATGGAAGCAAGTGGCTACGACGAAAGTCTGCGTCGACGGGTATGTTTTAGATTGCGTACCCCGCTTTGTTGGGAAACGAATTGCATACATACCCGCTTTATGGCAACTCAAAGCCAAAGGGAAATACACAAGATATAAGAATGACAAGAGTGGTCAAGGTCGGAGAATGAAGCGCGTTTTCGCTTTTGTCTCCGCGAGAACGTACAGACAAGTGGCAGGAAGCCTCTTAAGATGAATGCTTGTGCCATATGGAGGAGGTACCCTTTGGAATGCAATGATAGATTGTATGTTATATAGGCCAAAGCGTGGAAAGGAAGAGCAGCAGGGATATGGAAACACATCGATGGATGACGCAACGGCCGTCGAGGTGGGGCCATTGCGCGGAAGCTTTGTGCTTGTGAAGATACATGCAGAAGAGATAGCACCAAGTAATGGATCGCCACAATTGTAACAATGGAGAAAAACACACATATATAGTATATGAAAAAGTCGCACTATTGTGACACTGGAGGAAAACATCGTTTAACACGAACACGTCGCGTCCTGCTAAACAGGTCCCAACGCTTGAAAAACAAACACATGACGTACGTACTTTGATTTTTCTTTTTCTGAGGAGTCACGACGCATGCTACGGTAGAGGTACATCTGCAGCGTTCCTGAGAGGCGGGCTACGACAGAGGTGGCACTTTTGGATTGTTTACTTCTTCTGGATAAGAATGGTTCCTTAACCCAAAATCGTCGAAATTACGTTCTTGTTTCGCAAAACTATTTGTTATCAGCTGTAAACCAAAACGGCCACTGGGCAGTTCGTTGGACCCTCTTTACTATTTTTTCAAAAGTCGGTTTATCGAGTGGTATTGGACTCTTCAGGTCAGGGAGCCCATAAACAATATGGTGCACCTCTATCCATCGTAGAATGTCCCCCGACGCTCCGGAGTTGAGGAGCCCTCTGTACATGACATCTAAGCACGTATTTGAACACAAATTGCACGCTTGACCCGACCATAAACGCCATGGCCTTGATCTACATCGAGCAGACACATAAAACGACATAGACCGTGGGTAGGGTTGTCATCGGAGAAGCTCTACGTATGTAGACTATGCCTTTTGGGAAATATTTCGACCGACGACCGACTGCGACCGTTATCGCCGCAGCCAGATCTTACTTTACTCAACCCCGTGTGGTGTGTATTTTGTGTATTATTAACACAAATACATTTGCATACATACGTATTAATAGTAGCTATTAATACCCAGCGGACGCGTGCCCCGATGGAGGTAGCACATTTAGGGCTGAAACGCTTTGTGGACGATCGGGCTCTTCACTCTTGACCCCAATTGGTCGGTCTTGCAACCTTGTGCAATTATGATACGTGTTCCCATGTTTTACTTGCTGTACTCGTACTGCCTTGGGGTGATTGTTCGTCGGGTATATAGCGCTTTTGTTATCCCCCAAAAGCAGTTACAAAGGGTAAGGTAGTCTAGAGCATCTCAAGTGGCCGCTTTCAGAATCAAAACATGGTGCACCTCTACCGTAGCCCCCACCCCCGTCTGTGGTATTGATTATATTGGTTTCTGAATGTTCGGTGTTTGATCAGGTAACGGTGGTCGGGAGCAGGGCTGAGCATTCTACTGTAATTCAAGTTTTATGCCGTGCTCGGCAAGGAGGAACGATATAAGGGCGGTATTGTGCCGGAAATACTATATTTATTATTGGTGCTGCACAAACGACGAAAAATGTTGTTTTCAAAAGTTTCCGACACTCATACTTGTTTGGTTTCGACCCATGGGGACCCTTCAAGTGACGGCCAACTTCAGTAGCCGACCACATATGACTACATAGGTGTATCTCGAACTTTCGAGCCACCCATCGGTTCGATGCTTTCAAAAGACAGTCATGATCAGGAGACGAAGTGACAACAACAGCCTCTAGCGGTGTGTCCAGACAAGTACTGCCTGTGCCCTACAGCAGTAATACTGTATGCAGTATGTACCAGAAAGAAGAAGAAGAGTATGTGTTCTGTTGTCTTCAATACAGCGTCACAGCAGCAGTGCCCAAAGAAACACGAGTTGAAGAGTGTTGGAGTGGGTGTAGGTTGGAGTGGGGTGAGGTGGGAGCACGGGCTCCTTATCCATGACATCCGCCCACCAGCCATAATCCCCCGAACGTTCCCGAACCATAAACCGAGGTCCGGTACGAACCACAAACCAACAATTCACAATTCCAGAATACCCAGCAATGTCGCGTTCGCTATACTCGCACCTAGTCAATGGACTTTCCACGTACCTGGTAGTATTTATGGTATGCTGTAAACCCCGTCCTGCCACAACCGCAAGAAACGATCCGCCCCACTGGTAGTGGGAATTAACCACCTGGTACTGCTGTGTATAGTGACATAATATTGAGTAGTCGGCTCAGGATGCCTGGCCCAGATTGCAATACGTTGTGTACCTAAAAAAGGCTTGAAACTGGCCAGGTATACCTACTTTTTGCTTTTGCCAAAATATTAATCAATCAGGGTTTCCATCATTTGGTTGAAAATTACTGCATTGTCGTGATGAACGATAAACTGCTGTCATCATGCGGTGTACCCCACACGCCACACCTAACTATAAGCCCTCTCCGCGAGGCACACATCCACGCTCACGGCTTGACCACATGGTGACCACCACCGGCCCAAGTACCGCCGCCCCGTTTGTCACCAGGCTTCTCCAAGAATGAACAGCTGGCGAGGTATGACCCTATCTACCAGTTATATACCAAGTACGAGTACCTGCTGGTAATCTATTACTCTTGTCACACGACGTAGCTGCTGCTACTTACATGTACTGGTGTACTACAGAGTGGTGCTATGGCCTTCTCGGCTGCTGTTGTACTTCACTAGGAGGGCACGTGTGGTGCACCTATTCATCTGCTCGAAGCAGGGACGCTTCAGACCAATGTGCGATCGTACACAATATTTTACGTATATATCGTGGAATGGGAGCAACACCTGTCTGCACTGCCCACGAAAACTAATCGAGTATCTGGACAAAGAGACACCCTCTGTAACCACATCTACCCATTTTTACGTTTCCTGTGTACTCGTAGAAATTTTTGTAATTCTCCCCTACCTCGATTGCAAGTCACAACAAATTTGGCAAGGCGTGCGTGAGTGCACCAAGGAACTCATCATACAGCAGTACAGAGGACAGTACAGGACACCTACTACGAAACAGGAAATCTGACCCAGACTGAATTTCATATTTGAGAGAGGGTGCTTTCTACACTAATTTCAAGATAACGTCTCCCGAATTTCACATTTTCCTAGAAATCCCAGCCAGGCTTTCTTCTTAGCCTGTTTCTTATTAGTTAGGTGTCGTGTGTACTCTTATCTGGTATGTCAAATCATAGACCAATGGGAGAGTTCGGAGCTTGCCAAGAACACGGTGACCAGAAGTATGAGAACGGATTTTGAAATGGGAACTGACAAAATGAAAAAATATAAAAATTTACCCAAATTGGTACCCGCCGAAGGTGCCTTCGACATAATTGGAAACCTTCGAAGGTGCCTTCGAAGGTACCTTCGAAGGGTGTCAATGGGCACCAAAAAGTATGCAATGCCCGGGCATTACCACAGCAGGCTTACCTTCCTTCATTTTGCGTGATGGAGCGTCGACTTTATCGGGCGAGCTGCAGGCGCGCAGATTCTGGATCGCAGCACGCGACTGGGCTTAAAACAACGACTGTCGTTGGGCCTGACAGTGCATTTTCGGGGAGCCTGTGTCACATGGGTCAGCTAACCCAGATATATGTCTTTATTCCACGAACACAACGTGTATGCCTCATCGGGTGTCAATGGCGGGTCAACGCGGGAGTCTTTGAATATATAGTTTCGTGTCGCCGAAAACAATATGTTGTATCCGTATCTACCAGAATGAACGGGCAAGGCCGTCTGTAGGGCTAGTGTGCAGCCGAGATGGGTGAAACTCAAGACTCTCCGACAAGCCCCCTCGTGCCCCATCGCGCCCTGGTTGTCGGCATAAATTCCTCTACTACCTCGTACTACTGTGTGAATAGATGGCATCAAGCATTGTATTACAAGCCGACAGCTCGAGCCCTCTCCAATCAATACTCTATACAGTCCACTCTGAAACGTAATCGAAATACGTTCGGCATTCTCACCCATTATCAGGAAGTACACTGGGGCAAGTTTACCGCTGGAAAACGATCCAATGCAAGCTACGCAGCGGTGGGAAGTGAGCGAGTATACCCCCCTCAAAACAATAATCACTTGACTTTTTTGTTCGACCCCGGTCGAAGCGTTTACCTACCCCCTAAAGGACTAGAGTAGTACCCAAAATGGACGGGGCAAGACGACACACACTCACACACGTGCACACATACACACACGCATGTATGTATAGTTCTTCAATCCGAAGGGCAGTCTACTTCTCAAGCCACGTAATCCGTGCATAGCCACGCACTGAGACTGTTGTATTTACATTGGCCAACCGGCGCGCACGATCGATGCTGAAAACACAACACACAACACACACATACACAAGCACAGCAATTTCCGAGATGTACAACACGGCTCTCTGAAAATACAACGACGACACGCTACGCTCCCTTTTGGTCTCTACGCGGTCTGAAGTGAGCCAAAGTTAACGTCACGTTGGAAGTGGGCATGGCGGAAGGCGCAGGGGGAGTGACAGGCCCAGGCGTCACGGGAGACGCCGCAGACGCCGCAGCGGGGGCAGAGGGCGACATAAACGAAGCGGAACGCTTCCCGCCTCTAACCCCTCCTTCGTCGTCCGCTTGTACATCCTCGTGTACATCCTCCCTTTCCTTGTCTCGTCCGCCGGCGCCATGGCCTGCCCGTCCACCCCTACGCTGTCTGAAGTGAGCTCAGGTCAACGGCACATTTGGGTTTGGCTCTTGGCGCGGTGCAGGGGGGGGTGTAGCGGTGGTACGTGCGGCGGGAATAGCTGGCCCAGGCACCGTAGCAGACGCTGCGGGTGCAGTAGACGGCGATATGGACGAAGTGGGACGCTCCCCGCCGCCCACCTCTCCCCCCTTCCCCTCCTCGTCTACAGCCTCACTCTCGTCGTCGACCTCTCGGTCTTCTTCCTCACCCTCGTCGTCGACCTCTCCGTCTTTTTCCTCCCTACCGCCGTCGACATGTTCGTCTTCATCCTCACTGCTGTCGTCATCAGACCCCCCCCCCCTCAGAAAGAGAGGCACCATCGGTAGGGACACGTCTTTCGACAGCTGCCCATACCCCGAATGGAAGTTTCTGACTCTTGTTCAAGGCGCGGAAAGTGCAACATGCGAGATCTATGGGCTCTGTGCCGAGGTCCCCGACCCGCTTGTTATCCTGCATGACGACGTAGTCTGCCGACCACACCCCCCTCCCATACATGGCACGAGAACAGTTTTTTCTTCTCGAGGGTGTGTACCAGTGAACTGTTACCTCGCCGTGGTCACCGGCGCTCAAATCTACGCTGACGATTTTCGCAACCTCGAGTGAGTTGTTGTTCGACAACTTGAGAGCGAAAACGATAAACCAGCCAGGCTCCACGCGCAAAGAACTGGAGCCACCTGAAGACGACGAAGGACTGGAATCTCCGCTGCCGTTGCTGGAGTCCATTGCGTCCGAACTTTGATCATCCGAGGTGGAGTCATCCGAGTCATCGGCCGAGCTGTCGTCATCGTTGTCAAAATCGTGTAAAGGAGGAAGATCCCAGTCCTTCGTTCCTACCTCGCCCAGCAGCTTGACGGAGCGGTTCATCTCGCTGATGATGTGAGCTCTCTTAGCCGTGTCTGCGCCAGAGCGATAGCAAACGAAGAATGGGTTTGTGGCACAACGAAATGCCCGCCCACGACGATGATTACGATTACAGTTTAGTTCTGAGCAGTACGCCGGATATTGTCTGTGCACTAAAACATGTTCAACACCCTCTACCGCAATACCGTAACAATCTCTGGCAAACCGATTGCAGGGGAGGGCGTGTTTCCCGGAACCACCCCTAAAACAATTAATCCTTGAATCGCTACCGAAATATACCATACAACTATTTATTGCAAAGGCGAGAGAAGTACAATGAGCATAAAGATGGGAGAAAACCATTCCATAGAGGGAGAGGACTCTTTTGTTTTTGTGCAGTGTCTTACCACACACACTACGTGATACGATCATCATGGGGGAGGGGGGGTGTACTCATGTCGGGCATGTCCGTAGTCACGAGGGGGGGGGGGGGGGGGGTGTACTCATGTTGTGCACGGCCGTAGTCATATGACCATAGACCCTCGCATCCCTACAATGCCGGGACGGAGCACGTTGGGTTTTCACCAACCAGACAGACATTGCTTGCACCAAGCGCGAAACGCCGTGAGGTATTGGGCGAGTCGCATGGAGGGTGAGCTGCATCCTGCTAAGAACCGCCTCTGAGGCGGACTTGTATATGGACGACAGATTCAATGAGTTAATTTAATTTCTGGTGTGGCCACTTCCGGAGACAGCAATGGGTATTACTATGTAACTGCCTCGCGGACGCCTTACCATATTAACACTACGTGATACGACCATTCCCCTTGTGCGGAACAAAGGTTCTCCACCCCGCACAAATGATCCACTCGACCGCCAGCTTTGGTGACCGCCAAAAATAATAAAAAAAAAACGGCACCCTGGTTGTCTAGCTCACGCAGCGAGTGGCGTGTTTTACAGCGTCGTTGCCAGCCGACACCAACCCAACCTATAAATATATGATATATTTATAGAGGGGGGACCCTCGCATCCCTACAGGAGCATGTCGGGTTTTTGCCGATTATAATAATAATATAGGTTTTACACGGCGGCGTGCCTGGTGTGTTCAAGCTTTTTTATACACTACCGGCTATCATATTATGTGCGCACGTATTTTCTATTGTTGTAAGTGTCTGCAGTAGTACGAGTCAGCAGGGATCTGATACGTGCTTTGTAACCCCCCTGCATAACTACCCGAGACCAAAAACATGTCTGTGTCGTTTTTAACAAACCTGGTCTTTTGTGTACTGCTGCTTGATGTACCCCATCCCCACAGGTAGAAAATAACCCCATGGTGTAGTGTGTGCCCGTAAAGAGAAAACATATAATTTAGACACAGCAGTTAACATAAAAGAGTTCAAGGTAGAACTGCAGTACATCCTTTATGTGGTACTATAACACACCCCCCCACCCCCACCCATTGGGTCATGCACGACCAACAATGACATATACGCCCGTTGTATTTTTCCGTACCCGCGTTGGTCCTGCCGCACTCACAGGCTTGCACGGCGTAACTGGAGCAACGGCGGAAACAACGACATACGACAGGATCTTCTCCACGATGAAAGCGATGCAGGCCATCATGGTGAACAGGAACCTGAACGACCCGAGCAAAGTGACAGCTACAATGCTTGCCGCCGCATTCGAAAAGGTAATGAACGTCACGTAACGGCACAAATAATTATCCCTATCCAATTGGACGTTGAAATATCGTCGATTAAACAAAAACTAAGTTGTAATGGAGAGCAGGCCGTATTCGTCGACTCGGCGTTTTCGTACGCCGAATCTTGTTCGTATTCGCGCTGCGGGAATGTGTACTCGGCTGTTTGCAGGCAGCTCACTTCGGTGTTTCTTGTTCCGGTTTGCTTTTTTTTTTTTTTAATTATATATCCTCCGGCGGATGGGTGAAAATAAAGCTTACGCCCTCCACTTTAGTGCCGTGCCCTTATGCCTTGCGCAGCCACCGAAACAAGCAGCATTGATTATAACCTACGTTATCGTTGTTGTTGTAGGTGTTGGTGGTGGTGGAGGAGGCCTAGTACGAAAGGATGTTAACTGTTGTCGATGTTTTCACCCTTGTGTGTAACCCTATAACCGTGACGACTGCCGACCTGTCAGCCTGTCATATCTAAACCGACATTCTTGTATTGTTTCGATCTCAGGGGGGAGAGAAGGCACCGACCGCCCCCCAGCTGTGCGGGAACAAGAGGCTGGTCCTTGGTATCGCTGGCAAGGCATTTGCCGCTCTCAAGACCATCTCCGAGAGCGAATCCCCCAACATCCATGCCGCGAGCCTCTCCAAGAACCTTCTAGACTCCGACATCATCTTGAAGATGAAGGACTCCCCGCTCGAACAGACCTTCTTGTTCCACATTTTGGCAAGGTAACTGACTCGTGATGCCAGTATGAGATGTTAGTCGCCTGATATCTGAGTTGTACATGCACACGCCACCAATAACCCTTTTGAAGGTGTTTTGGAGCTTGGACCACCCCCCCCCGCCAAAGAAAAATGAAACACAATAAAAGACCCCCCCCCATACAAATATATGATATATTTATAGGTTGGGTTGGCGTCGGTTGGCAACGACGCTGTAAAACACGCCACTCGCTGCGTGAGCTAGACAACCAGGGTGCCGTTTTTTTTTGTTAATTTTTTTTGGCGGTCACCAAAGCTGGCGGTCGAGTAGATCATTTGTGCGGGGTGGAGAACCTTTGTTCCGCACAAGGGGAATGGTCGTATCACGTAGTGTTAATATGGTAAGGCGTCCGCGAGGCAGTTACATAGTAATACCCATTGCTGTCTCCGGAAGTGGCCACACCAGAAATAAATTAACTCATTGAAGCTGTCGTCCATATGCAAGTCCGCCTCAGAGGCGGTTTTTAGCAGGATGCAGCTCACCCTCCATGCGACTCGCCCAATACCTCATGGCGTTTCGCGCTTGGTGCAAGCAATGTCTGCCTGGTTGGTGAAAACCCAACGCGCTCCGTCCCGGCATTGTAGGGATGCGAGGGTCTATGGTCTTATGACTACGGCCGTGCACAACATGAGTACCCCCCCCCCCCCCCCCGCCGTGTCCCCACACACGACCATCATCAGGAATGCAAACGTTCGTTCGTAAGTTTGCCGTTTTTGACCGGTTTTTTACGATACATCAGGATTTACCGTGGGGCGTTATGTTCGACCAATATGCGGCTTCCTTATACCCGCCATCCCACACACATGAGCCCTAACTCCCAGCCCTAATGTCCATTTCGTCGCGCCTACAGGTTCAAAACGTTTAGCGGCAAGGCTCCAGTCAAGAACGATCTCCCTAGCCTCAAGCGACGCGCGATGACGGCGGGAGTACTTGCTAGACGCGTCTACAACGTTGTGCCGCGCGCTTCGTGGACTCCGGCCTTTGAGAAGTAAGTGTCTCTCGTGGCTCTGCCTTTATTGTCTTCTGTAGGTGAGAGTTGCTGTTGTAGCTGTTTTGTTTTCCTGCTTTTGTCAATGACAGTTAGGTATGCTTATCGGGCCGTATATGCGAGTAAACATATGCCCGGGCTGTTCGAGAAAAATCTTGACTCTGGGCAAGGGTGCACAAAAAAAAAAGAAAACGACACCACACACCTAGGAAGGTCAGAATGAAAAACAAACCGGATCGCTGTGATCACAGGACGAAATGAGCAAAAAACATTTTTTTTCGTTTTTTGTTCCCTTTTTTTTACTTGGTTTTAGAGACCCCCCCTATTTGTTTTTCGCTGGTCGGGGGGGGGTAATTAAAAACAAATGACTTACTGTTTTCTGGGATCACAACGGTCCGGTTTCTTCCCTCCAATATAGGGGGGGGGGGGGGGGGGGTGTCGATAACTTTTTTTTTGTGCACCCTTGCTCTGGGCCGTCTTTTTTTTTTTTTTTGTGATTCTCACACCTAGGATACATTAAACTTTACAGAGGTGTGGAAAACATTTGTTTGTCGAGTAGTGCTTCGCCCAGGCGACGTGCTGGAGCTTCGTACTTTGTACATATCATAGGTGCATATACGTGTCATGCAGAGGGCTGCAGATTCCGATTTTACTTGCTTTAAAGAAGACCCGTAAAATCCCCCTAAACGGTCGTTTTTGAGTATTATTCTTACCGCGCAGCGCCGTAGCTCCGGTATCCAAAAAAGCTAATGA
The DNA here is from genome assembly GCA_008828725.1 of Saccharina japonica. Lineage (NCBI taxonomy): Eukaryota > Phaeophyceae > Laminariales > Laminariaceae > Saccharina > Saccharina japonica. The sequence goes on along the minus strand of MEHQ01000994.1, from coordinate 51,293 downwards.
GCAGCCCTCTACCGTGAGAGTTGAAGCCCACAACGCAGAAAACCGTATCTCAACTGCGCTTGTCATCGACGAGGGGTACTGGTTAAAAAACGACCACTCTGGCCGAAATGACCCACAAAAATGGTCGGGAGGCAAGTCGGAAGCGGCAAAAAACAAATCGGGTACATTTTTTCCGCTGAACTTTGCGATGCTTCTGCAGCTTGGAACACGCACTGAAGGCTGTAAGCTACCGAGGGCGATACCGAGTAGACACTACCAAGGGCGCTACCGAGAGGAAACGTATTGAACGTGTATTTTGTGTGCGTTTGTGTGTGCTTTTGTTGCCCCACCGCACAGGAACCAATCGAACAATAACAATATGTCCACACTGTTCATGTACGGTGAGTAAATTCGACACGTTCCTCTCGATTGTTCATACATTGTATCATACACGCAGGTCTTTCAACGACCTCATCCACGGAAAACAACAAGAGTGGGAAACGTATGGGTCGGGTCACGTCAACGACAGGAATGAAGAAGTTGTGGCTCTAGGCGCCCTGTTGCCGTCAGGCACGAAGCTCTCACCGGATCAAATCAAGATCGTCGAGGAAAAACTGCCTCCACGCCTGGAGAAGGTGCACACAATTGAAGAGCAGTACACATCAGCAGCAGTAGTAGAAGTAGAAGTACGAGTACTACTGCTGTAATAACCACCCTAGCGATAATGGCTGCCCCTGCTGTGTGTGTCACATGTCGTGTTATTGATGTCCTTCATTATACGTGTGTGTACATCTGTGTCACGTGCGTTCCATTAAATATCGTCAGGTCGCACACGAAACCCCAATAATAGTACTAGGTGTGCCCAGTGCGTATTTTATTTGATAGTACTAGGTTTTAGCCACAAGAGGGCTAATTGCCGTTTTTATCGGCGCCCAATTTGATACCAGTAATAGTCTCCACCGACAGTACCCAACCTTAATCGATATCACCGACATGTACCCAACCTTAAGCGATATTGATCATGCCTTTCTCGTTTTCAGATCGCGGGTGACTGCGCTGACCTTCGCCCGTTCAAAGAAACCTGGGACAAGGCCATGGCGGGAGTTGACTCCTTCATCGACAAGATCAAGTGCCTTCCCGGCGAGGACAGTTCGAGTTCCGGCTCGAGTTCCGAGTCAGAGTCAGACTCCGACGACACGAACAAGGTTGTTCTGCGTGAGAACTGCGCCCCCTCTAAAGCGACGGGGTAAGTGATTAGTATTTGTTTGTTTTTGGTGCCCCAACCAAAAAGGTGTTTCGTGCTCGTTGTGGGTGTGCGTGGCTATCCCTGTCAGTAAGTCGTTGAGAAGCAGATCATGTATCTGATGCGAGTGCATACTTTGTCGAGACTTACACACCTTTTTTTTGTTTCTGGAATCCACATGATAACATATTCGTGCCTCACGAAAAACGAATGATATTTTGATTAATTTATTGGCAAAATCCAGCGACGCCTGTAAAACTGCGTGCGTCTTTAGTTATTTTCGCCAGTAAATCATTAGGTGTTATGAAAATTTTGACCAACGTTCAACGTTCGCAACCCGGTCGCCGACAAAAGTAACCCTTTTTGCCTTTCCGTTATTTCCCCGACTGCGCACAAAACGTTTGACAGATTATGTTGCCCCGCTTGCGGAATGCATCACCACGCCTTGTGCGATGCCACTCAGCAGCCAGAGGAAACAGACAGTGCACTTAAGGAACGTCCTTGCCTACAGTGCCCAGCTGGTCAGCCTCCGGCGAAGAAACGGAAGACAGATCCGCCCACTTTGCCGAGAGACGAGAACGCGGAGATGGAGACCAGCATGTAAGGTCGCTTGTGATGCTTAACATTTTTGTGTTCAGTATTGTTCTCATTTTATTTGTTTCATGTTGTTTTCGTGGCACTGCTGTACTGCTTCAACCTTCCTGGCGTCCTGGCTCTACTGGCCGAAACGGTGTTCATGCGATCTCATCCAACCCTACACATAAAGTCTGACGTGATTGAAATTACCGCGTATATGTCGTATCACTTTCTGCTTTTGTTCAAACGTACCTGCTGCGGTGATACATAGGGTGCTGCTACTTATCGCACTATTTTCGTTGTCTGTGGTGGTCATGTCACGACACCACCTGTTCCTGTCTAGTACTCGACATAACCAATGGTGCTTCTGGTGTGCGGCAGTACCATCAGTAGCATTGCGGTTCTACTGTTAACTGGGACTACCTACGTAACCCTGTAGGATTTTGGAAGTGTGTGGGCTCTAGTGAGATGTGAAGGGCACCCCTAATCCCGCTACTGCATGCCGCTTGTGTGAACCGCCCTATCACAATGCGTCCAACACCAATTCGTGCCTCTCGATTGCAGGTCCAGGTGCACTGCCATACACGACGGACAGCTGTTCAGCGGTAGGTCTAAAGCGTACAGCGGTGGCACTCCTCTGAAGGTCAACAAACCTCCGAAGCTTGCTATCGTCGACTTTTCCGGGGAGACACATCTGCTGAAGAACACCGAGGCCTCGCTACGGTCCGTCAGGATCACCCTCCAGTCGTTGGTCGACGCTCTCCATCCACAGGGAACGCTGGCTCTGGCTTTGCCTCGTCCCTGGTTCACAGCTGCGAGTGTGTTCGGAGGTGCGTGTGTTTCTAGCTGGCCTTGCGACCGTTCCTGCCGTAGGATTCGTTGAAGACAGCCGCGATATAACTTGAGTTCGCCGGGGTTATTTTTGCTTTAGTTCGCCCCTATTATGACGTTTGCGAGCTCGCTCGGGGATATTTGTTTTCGTCGAATTACTTGGGCAGCACACGCTTTGTTTGCAGAAATCGGACAGATTTCGTCTCGGCAATTTTGCCGTTGTCTAAGTACTGCTGTACTTTCAAGTGTAATTAGGTATTGCGTCCAAGGTGCTACGTATGATTACTCTGTGATTGTGTTGTGCGATGGTTTACTTTGTTTTTCTTTTATTCCTTGCTACTGCTGCTGTAGTACATGCTGTTAAACCCAACATCGTGGGTATAATCGATGCTTTATCAGCATTGTGTTGTGTGGTTTTAATCGTACCCCGGGGCGTGCTGAAGACGATTCCAGCACGACGTTCGCGGGTCTTCAATGCTCCTCAGATTTTTCTCATTCTATCTTTTGATGAAAATCGTTTGTGTTATTCCTCACAAAAAACCATATGCCCCCCGGGGCGAGGTCGAAGGATGCTACTGCTAGGTTTTCTGCTGGCCCACGTGACTGTCGTTTGTTGCCTTCGTCGTGAACCTCTGATATATTATCTCCTTAAACCCTTCACAGCCTTTATGCTGCCTGCCTGATTGTTTTTGTCACACCTAAGTGTTTTAACCGTTGTTCGGTAGGTAAGGAGGGGGTACTAGTAGAAAAAATGGATGGCGGTGAGGATGCAAATTGTTCGCGATAATTTTGTCTCCGCAAGGATATAGGTACACTTCACACTTACCTCGTGTTGTTGCAACTTTCCCCTTTCACCCCTCCCTTCGTTTGTACGTATGCAACGCGCGTTCAACATGGTAGTTAAACCCTAACACAATAGTACACATCATCCTTACCCCATGCCTGCCTATTGCATACATCCGTCACGCTCGTTAACCGGACATATTACGTTTGTTTTTTCCCTTTATACGTCCAGCCGCCCTCGCAGACACCAATAACGTTGTTGTGGAGGAACACCCCCTAGTCGTGACGTACGAGAGCGTAGCTGGGGGCGCCATCAAAAAGGGCCAAGAGCACCATCTACGCAATCAGACGGAACTGGTCCTGCTAGTACATCGATCAGGCGCTGCCGATCAGACGTTCACCTGCAACAAGCGTGTGGTTCCTGGCGACATCAATGGCCACAGCCGTGGGGTTATGCCCCATGCCAAGCAGATCGTCAGTCTGCAGGCCTTGCCGGCTGGAGCGCCAAACGGCGGGTCGCGTAGCTTCTTCCCCCCGACGGTCGCAAAGCTTTTGGTTGGGCGGTACGGTTCCCGTTGTCCCCGCTTGTGCTTTCCAATAGTCATGCGTATGTGTTGATGTTTATCAACTTCATCGTGGGTCATTTGTATACGTGGAACGTGAGATGATCGATCGTGAAGATTATTAGGGAGCCGCCGAAATAGGGTGCTTGGGTATGCGCTTGCGAACAAACTGACAAATGTCATCCAACAGCCCCATTTGCAATTTATTATCACGGCGGTACATACCCGACCCATCTCCGTTTGTGTCAACACCCACCTATCCCCACCCCCCTTTCTCCCACACAGGTTCACGAACGTGGAAGATACCGTGCTGGGCATTGGTGTTGAGACAACGACGGTGGCCGAGGCGGCCCTTGAGAAGGGGCGCCCCGTTGAATTTTACGTGATGGACGAGGACAAACGGGGTGTGCTTTTGACGAAGATCTCTAGTTCGTTCCGCTCAGCTCACAGCGCCGGCCATTTCAAGGTACAGTGTGTTTTTTTTTGTCAGGGTTACTTGCAACCCGTGTTTTCAACTGAGGTTGTCGAGATTGGTACACTTCTGCATTTTGGTCTGCTTGCCGCAAACGGAGTAATAAAATGAACCGGTACTCCCAATCAATAAAAAGTATCGTCAATATAGGTGCTGCTTTTCTACATGTGGATTCACTGCATCATGCCAACTGTTTCTTTTGTTGGCAACTTGGTCATTCAGGGCTCATGTCAACCCCCCCCTCCTTCTCAACAGCCCCTTCCTTGTCATCACTGTCCGAAAAAAAAAACTCTCTTATTTCTCGACAGCCCCTTCCTTGTCATTGTTGTGCGAAAAAAAACACATTTCATTGTTTCATTGCCTCGAGGGGGGGCGGTATCTGATTGATGTTTTTCGTATACCGTCGTCTCAATTGTACGGCCTAATGCGTAATATTGTCGCATCATTTCAGTTTTACCAGTTTGCCCTTTCCTGTCTTGCTCTTCGGTTGTTAATTCTATTTTCTTCCAGAGCCGAGGTGGCAAGGAGGTTTGGGTTGGGCCGAAGACGTTGCCGTCTGGCCTGCCCAATTCCACTGTACCCGGAAGGATCACCACTCTCGTCAACGAAAGCAAGAGCCCCGAAGACGACGACGACGACTCGGCATTCTTCAAAGCGGCAAAGCACATTGCTAAGGACTGCCAGTACGACCTGAAGGTAATGTGACCAAAGACGAGACAGAATAGATGGTACAACCATCTTCAACAAGGTTTTCGTGAGATTGAGAGCGAAGCGTGAGATTGAGAGCAAGAACCGTAAAAAACAAGAACATTGCCACAGCGGGGAGAAAGCTTATTTTATTTTATTTTTTGCTTGGAGGAGCATTTTGAGCGGAAAGCAACACGCCAACTACATTTTTGGAGGGTGGACGAGGGTTGAAAAGAATATATATATATCATGAGTGTTTGAAGGCTTCCCACCGTTTTAAATGCACACCAATCGTCTACGTAACTCGGCTGTTTCAACTACTCCGTCTCTTGCCTCCATGTTCAATTATTTAAACGCCGGTCTATATTGCTCTGTATGCGATTACCTCCCCGTCGTTCTTATGACTCCTCCTGGTGCGATCGACTTATTTACTGCACAAGGCTCCTTTCTTATGTTTAATTGTTTTTTCTGCGTGCAATCGCAAACGCAGGGGGATACGGACAAGTCCAAGGCGCAGCTTGTGGCGAAGAAACGGAGAGCCAGTCGTTCGTCGAGCAAATACGGAGACATACTGCTCTGGGGCGACCTCATCGTCTACACATCCCCCGACGAAGCTATTGCATCTCTGAGCTCCGACGACAACGATGACCGACGGGTGCGTCTTGTCCAAATCGCCGACAACGCACAGCTTCGCATCATGCTAGAAGCGGGCGTGGAGCTGTGCGGTGCCGGTGCCGCCCTGTATCTACGTGTAGATCCTTCATGCCCCATTTACTGGGTGCGGTGGGACACAGTGAAGACAAACGCCGACCTGGACATCGTCTGTGGTATTCCCCATCGCGGTTTTCGCGACTCCGTGCTCGCCCTAGTCCACGTGAAATCCGACGGCACAGGAGGCGTGAGGGTTCGTCATGCGAGGAATTTGCCTACGGAATCTTCAGCCAGCAGGGAACAACAACGTCCTCTTCTAGTATACTCCGGTTGTGGTAGAATCGTCGGCACGAGGGAATTCGCTGCCCGTCCTTCTACTCCCGGGGATGGTTCGGGAGAAGAGGAGGAGAACGACGAGGAAGAAGAAATCTGATTACGTTATTTAGCGGTTGGTCGATTTTTTTTGACGTAGCTGCAATAGTCTTCGTAGACAAGCAGATAGTAGGTATCAGAGGAGATGCATAATGGATACAAGTCAGGAAGTCAAGAGAAAGAGGGACGGAGAGAAGGGAATGAGATATCATAAATATATATATTACTTTGTCTGGTTGGCATTTTATTGTGGGGTTAGCTGCAATAGTATTCGTACCACCAAAAAGTACGCATCATAAAATATGGCTCATATTTTGTTGAAGAAGTGGCGTGCCATCGATCGTTTTGCATATTATTTCTTGCCCAGCAGTCCCTTTCGTCGTACTGCTGTTACCTGTTTGTTTAGAGCTAGAGTCTGCGATGGCGGGGTGCCTCCGATGTGGCCCCTTTCTTATTCATTTCCTGAGTTGTTGGACTCACGTGTTTTGCTTCTTCTTATTTCGGGGCTGTTTTTTTTTCCCTTCTCGTGCTCCCCTTCTTGCATGCTTGTTTGATAACCGTGGGCTCTCTAAATCATCACAATCTCGTGATCACCAATGTCCCAAAACGTACCGGTATGATACCCCCCGGGTCCTTCCTGACGTTCACCGGTCCAATCGCGAGCTTTGCCGAATACAAAATACCAAAGAAACCAACAGACCCGCCACGGGTAGGTAGCTAAGGCATGATGCAGTGCTTATATAACGTGAAAAGCGAGGGGGGAGAAACAGATAGTTGGCACTATTCCCTACCTCCTGTACAGGAGGAGGGGAGAAGCGGCTGCAATAACATAAACCACCACATACGTGTATACACACGTAGTATTTGTGTCACGAGCACGCATGTTTTAAGAGCGTTGACACGCACAGCGGGTCACACTCACTCGCCCAATAAAGTCGACGCTCCATCACGCAAAATGAAGGAAGGTAAGCCTGCTGTGGTAATGCCCTGGCATTGCATACTTTTTGGTGCCCATAGATACCCTTCGAAGGTACCTTCGAAGGCACCTTCGAAGGTTTCCAATTGTGTCGAACGCACCTTCGGAGGGTACCAATTTGGGTAAATTTTTATATTTTTTCCATTTCAAAATCCGTTCTCATATTTCTGGTCACCGTGTTTTGGGCGGAATTCCGGAATGTCCCATATGAACAAATATGGGCGGTAGAGGTGGTTCCGGTGTCTTTGTCCAGAGATTTGGTGCACACGTTTTTTTTTGTGGGCGTTGCGACACAGGTGACAACGAGAGCGTTGTGCCATTTGTGTGTTCTTCACATCCACCCGATTTTATTTCCCGTCGACATCCAGCACACTCAGGGGCCGTGGGACCGCGTTATCGTGCTTGAGAGATTATGGTACAATATTTATGCGGTCACGAAACCACGACACATAGATGCTACGTTGCAATGCAGGAGGCAGAGCAGAGCAAGCGGAACACAAAAAGCCATACAGCACTGTAGTAGTAGTAGTTGTTGTTGTTGTTGTTGTTGTTGTTGTTGTTGTTGTTGTTGTTGTTGTTGTTGTTGTTGTTGTTGTTGTTGTTGTTGTTGTTGTTGTTGTTGTTGTTGTTGTTGTTGTTGTTGTTGTTGTTGTTGTTGTTGTTGTTGTTGTTGTTGTCTTCACATTATCATCCGTGCCGGTCTCTCTATCCAGATTGAAATAAAAGTGGAACCCGAAGGGTCCGCAAAGCGATCAAGTTCAGTGAAAAACAGATAGTCTGGAGCCCTCCGCTCCCCTCTACACGCTATGTGAAGGTAAAAAAAAACTGGAAAGGTCAACATCACCATTCGGGGGTATACGGCCCCTGATTCTATCTTGGTGCCCCTCAAATACGGGACACGTAATAAGAAACAGGAACTATGGTCCAGGCTAAATTTCTTTTTCGAGAGAGGGTGTTTTCTACACTAATTTCAACGTAACGAGTCTCGAATTTCTGATTTTTCTTTTAATAGCACACTGGCTTTCTTAGTATCCCGTTTCTTATACTGTGTCATGTACTACTCTATACGACAATGCAATACCCCATACTCCTACATGACTACGACAGGCAAGGTCTCCCCTGCTAGAAATTCCCATGAGTTCAAAAAGAGAGGGGAACACAAATAAATAAACAAAAAAAAATGAAAAGAAAAAAAAAGAGCGAAACGGGAAGAATATAATATAAAAAAACAACAAAATATGTCGTGCCTCCCAGGAGGAGAGGTGATAGATAACAGCAACACAAAACAAAACAAAACTACAAACAACAAACAACGTGTAAGGAAGACTACATACGAACAAAAGGAAGGAGAGGCAACCGGAGCACAAAAGCCCTACGAACGAAGGTGGGATCTACCTATTAAAATACCCCTTTGTCGGTTTTCAGTCCTTCCTCGGCGTACAGAAGGGCAAATATGTCGGTTGTCAGACTCTGAAACCCTCGGCAGACAACAATTCACCAAACACCTTGACAGGCAGCCTAGACGAGAAAAAACAGGGAACATTAGGAAAAATCCCCGGTTTTCAAAAACGCTGTACAAAATCACTGAAGACTTCAATGTTTTTTGTTTTTTTACACAACAAACACTGCAGGTCAATCTGACTTTTCTTCTGTAAAAAAGAGGGGTTTCGACATGAGCTCCGGAGGAATTATTTTACCGGGGATAGGGGACATTTTGGCTTGACAACGCCAAAGGACCGTGACAGTGGTGACAGTGACAGACAACCTTGAGGCTTGACAAGATTTACACTTGACCAATTGACACACGATACGAAGTGAGACGTGGAAGTGTGGAGCAATGATGTCGGATTACGGCCGGATATGCTTATCCTTACGCGTTTTTCGGCAAAATGGGAAATTTGCATGCTTACGGGTAATTACGGGAAAAACAGGGGACGTTTAAGAAACATCCCCGCTAAGAAAAAACGCACGTCCAACATTGTGCAGACCTTCATTTTGTTTCTTTCTTTCCGAATTTATGTGAATTTATAACCCACTTCCTCCAACTCATGAGTAAAGTCGGTTATGTTTACACAGGCCCTTAGGCGTGTCCGATGCTTTGGCGATGATCGTTTTGAAATATTTGTCATTTTTCAAGTCAAAACCATGTTTGTTTGTTTTTTTGTGCAGCCTCCTGCATGGGCCAGTGGCCGAAAAAAAACAGTCGGCCGAAAAAAAACAGTCGGCCCAAAAAAGGCCGTATTGAGCCCTTTTTCCGGAAACTAAGAAGAAAATTGAAAACATGGAAAATGGCTAAAAAATACTGAAGATCGTTAAATTTGCGTTTTGTTTTCGCTTCATCGCTGATATATGACACCTACGCCTCGTTTAAAAGCATGTCATCCAACTTGTGTCATCATGTTTTCGGCTATGTTTCAAGTGAAAACAGGCAAAATTAGGCAAAATTCGACTGAAAACGGTATAAATTGGCCAAAATCGGCCAAAATATGGTAATATTTGACCCACATATCCTCTCAAGAATAGAAACTCGGATTATTTTTCGTTTATCATGAGCATCTCTGTGACGTGGTTTTTTCGAAGAAGACCTAACTATAGCATTGTGCGCCTTTCCGTTCAAAAGCTATTATTGCCTGTGCCCCATAATGGACTTTACTTATGAATTGGAGGAAGCATTATTTAGGTTCGTGCTGTAGCGCCGTCGCACTGCTGCTGTAAGCTGTAAGCCATCAAATCAGTCTGTCAGCGTGACACCAACAACGGAGGCCGCCCTGCTTGTGGCTTGTAGTCGTGAGTCGTGAATAACATATAGGTTGAATTTGTCCATCTAGGTTGAATTTATAGAGACATACACTACCAGCTACCGGGCCCCTCATAACTCCTTCGTGACTTGTGACCCACTGCCATGCTCGGAGCAGGTCGCAGGGTCACAGCGCAAGCTCAACTGTGGCTGCTAGGAAGCAAAAATGCGGAGGTTTCCTAGAGATTTTTACGATTTTTGTTTATAGGGGACTGGGGGCGTAGCGTAATTTCGCCGGCCCAGTCCGATTACTTACCGCCAAAACGGCTCGCCGTAAGGACGTAATTACGTAATCCGACATCATTGGTGTGGAGGGCGTAAGCTTTATTTTGACCCATCCGCCAAAGGATAAAAAAAAAAAAAAAAAACTTGACCGCCAACCGACATCTTTGCATAAGGGTGTGGGTAAAGTTTGTAGGCCCGGCATGCGGGGGTATATACACACACACACACGCACGCACGTCGCGCTCGGGTGACAAGAGTGCCATAACGACTCTCGAAAAATAAAGGCGTACTGGGTACGTACTACTGTACGTGAAAATAATACGACCACATACAGCTCAGTACAGGACACCTAACAAGAAACAGGCTATCAAGAAAGCCGGACTGAGATTTTGGAGGAAAATAAGAAATTTTGGAGTCGTTATCTTGAAATTACCGGAGGAAACACCCTCTCTCGAAAACGATAGTATCCAGCTTGGACCAGATTTCCTGTTTCTTCTTTGTCGTCCTGTACTGTAGATGAGAGTACTCGTCGTACTCCCAGAGGCTACGAGTACAGCAGCGCGTACACCACGTCTATGGACACCAGAGGCTGCGGTCGACGCGGTACCCGGTACATCAGCATACTGTATGTAAGAAACAACTCCTCATTTGAAGTCGTCGAAAGAACGCGGGATCGACTCTCACTTCGAACGTCTGTTTCGTATACAGGAACTGGTTCAGGATATCGGGGTTAAATCCGATTTGGGTCCGATACCGGCCTAGAAATGCGATATCCGACATACAGCAGTACAGGACACCAAATAGGAAACAGGCTAATAAGAAAGCCAGGCTGAGATTTAGAGGAAACTGCGAAGTTCGGAAATAATTATCATGATATTAGTGAAGAAAGCACTCTCGCCCAAATTTTGAAGTCCAGCCTGGGTAGGTGTCCTGTACTATATACGTAAAAAAACAGCTCTCCATCTGACGTCGTCGAAAGAACGCGGGTTCGACTATCAGTTCGCACGTCTCTTTCTCATATATAAGCTGGTGCGGAGTATCGGAGTCATCTCCGATTTAGGTCCGATAATGGGCCTAGGAAAACGATAGCTGACGTACAACAACCCGATACGAGTACGTATCCATAAATTATGCATGTGGTCGATTCGCTCATAAATCCAGTGTCAATACTATGAACGACATGCGATACTTCCGGCGAGCACCTTTTTTTCGTTTATGTTATGCGTTACGTTGTCCAAGTAGAAGCTACTGTTTACTCGTACGAACAGGGGGGTGAGGGGGAGTGGGGGTGTTTACTCATCATGTCGGGCACGGCCGAGGTAGTATGACCATGTACCCTCACATCCCTGCTATGCCCAGACGGCAGTAGAGCGACAGATACATACATGTTACGATAGAGGGGCACCATGTTTTTTCTGAGCTCCTCACCTAACGAGCGTCATACCTTACCGAAAAAATGTTTAGAGGAAAACAAAAAAAAGTGCTGCCGGATGAGAAACCACATGATGACCGAAGTACACTCTGGAAAGTTATTCGTCACAGAAATGAAAGTCCGGCGAATTTGGGTTAAGGAGCCCGATCGTTCAGAAAACGATCAAGCCAAGAAGTGCTAACTCTACCGTAGCACGCGTCGACACCCCATTTTAATTCGAAAGCACGCTAAATTCTTCGGATATCGGGATGCTAAAACTTAAGTCACCGTCGTTCTGATAACCGATACCTGGTATAGGTTTTTCGATTAACATCTGCATACGAAAGGTACATGCTACGAGTATATACCCTGCCTGTTGTTGTTTACTATACGTCGTCGGAATAAAAAGTTTGGGTTTCGTATCCGGAGATGCGTCACAGGAGACGGCCCAGATCTCAGGGGGTGTCAAATACGTGCTGTAAAACGTACTATTAATACCTACTACGTAGAATGTACCAGTAACCGGCGAATATCTGATTTTCGTCGCACCTACGTACGCTTCCTGTGTTACAGGTTACAGCGTTACAGCTGTACCTTGAGAGGGGCGAAAGTTCTGAAACTTCACCGCGGGGGATAAATGTGAAACAACCCTGGGTAACGATGCCTACAAGAAAAAATATAACTGCAGTACGATAAAAAAAAAATTGAGGGTGGCCCCGTTTGAACGAACCACCAACGCTAGTCTGAACCCTCGTAGCAGTTCGAACCACACGACAAGTGGCGCTCAACGTCACCTTGATAATTCATACTTGGAGTATATATTTACGGAGCTTGGCGCCAAACGTCGACCCTCGGACCCGAACCCTACACCACCAGTGGCCAGTGCTTGGATGCTGTGCTTGGTATTACTCTAGGTTGACTCGGTTGGCTTGGATGCTGTGCTTGAAAAAGCCTCTACTGTAAGTGGACTCCGGGCTGCTCCGGGTGTTGTTGCTGGAAGAGACTCCAAGTGGATTGAGCCGCGCTCATAATATGTACCAGGTATTTTGTTATTTGTCTGGTACGAGCTTTTGTGGGTCGGAAATACGGTGAAGGCTACGATCAATTTGACATGCCCCGATCAATTTGACGAATTTCGACCTGAAACGTGGACGGAGTGTAGATATATCATGTAGTAATCGACAACGCTTGCCGCCTGCCCTTCTTTTCCTTTTCTTTTTCTCGAGGGGTCTGACGATTCAAAAATCGAAAACAAACGCAAAATCGATCAAAACTATGAAGAAATAAAGAGTCAAAGAGGGAAGGCGGAAAGTATCTTTGCACGCACGGTTCGAATACGTGGTGCAAATTTCAGAGCAAAACTCTCAAACTTGGTCGAGGCATGGCGGAAATGCTCCCCCCCCCGTAATTACTTGACTTCTGTATGGAATCAAGTTTTCGCCATATATCTTGATGGGTGGCCAATTAGGCAACGAGACGTGCATCGATACTATCCTTGTATCGTCAGCACTGTCTCCGACAAATTCCATCTTGTTAAAAAAAATACATTTTGCAAACGAATTTAGTTTCAAAAGGTTGTTGCTTCTACGTTTTAACGGATATCTCGGCGAGATCGTGTCGGGGAAATCGAAAGTTTTTTTTTTGTTTTAATCGAAAGTTTTTTTTTTGTTTTAATCGAAAGTTTTTTTTTTGTTTTAATCGAATGTTTTTTTTTTCCCCAGCGGTGGTGGGTCAGGGTTAGTTCTTCCAATTTTGGTAGCCAGCTGTTCAGTAGTTAACGAGATACGGGTTAGGAAGCTTTGTACGTTTTTTTGCTAGCTCAGCTCGTACCTCGTAGCCAACCAGAGTGTCTTAATAGCTACCTTAAGAAGATTCACAATCAGGTCCGTCCACCACTTCTGATCAAATACGTCGGTTGACAGACCTTGAACCCCTCGACAGACAATTGTGCACCAAACACCTTGACATTGTACCGCGTAGCACTTTGTTTATTGGGTATATATAGAGCGGGCGCGTGAGTGGTGCTTGCTCGTGCTCGAACGTACCTCAAATTCAATTTCGATGCGCTGGCAAGACGCCCACATCCGATGCACAGCACGCACACCTGTTTTTTTGTTTTCTTGTTTGCGTTTTTTTGGGGCCGGCGGTATCGCGGCGAAGGACGCTGCGCAGGGATACCCCCATTGTGACTTCAATCAGGGCGGTATGACCCCGAAACTCGAAATGCGTGACAGGTTGTTACCCCTTTTTCGTGGCTATTCCCTACCCTTCCCGCTTTGCAAGAATATATATCCTGTTTTGACCCCCTTTCATTGCTTCGATGTTTGGTACGTTCATGTATTCTAAATAGACCCCGATGCTGAACAAATCCCCGCTTTGGGCTTGTTGATCGACTTGCCTTATCAGCGGAAACTCAACTCTTTTTTTTTCCCGAGTAGCGATCCCGAAGTGGTTGGTAAGTATTTTTGATGGTAGTCCCCGTTGTCTGCTCATCACCTCATGCCTTTGCGTTGGCCCCGACCTTTGAGGTATCTGTTGTTGTCAATGGCAATAGTCGTCGTTTCCGCTCAGCTTCTTGACCCTTTCGGGACTTCAGAGCCAGAAAGCGGCGAATTTTGTTGGCAGTTACACGATGCAGCTTGGGGTACTGGCTTCGGTCGAGGACCCCAACAACCAATGAGCTCATAGCATAGAACGTGACGCGCTATAAGATTGACAGTTGTAGCGTTTCAGGTCGGGCCGCTGGATTTGGCCAATCAAGTGTCCCAAGAAATTCGACCCGTTGAAGTCGCGAAAAACTACGAACTGCTAACCCCTGGTAACTGTCGCGCCATATCGTTGAGTCACTAACTAGCGTATACCTTGTACCCGGTAGAAGTTTTGTACGATGCAGCTCTGCTTGGTTTGGCCAAGTACACCGACTTCGATGAGTGCATGTATTGCGTAAACAACACGTCCCATGCCACAGTACTCTTACTGCTCGGAAGTCAACCTTACGTTTCTGAGGTTTAAAGGCCTAGACGAGCCCCGAGCACCACCCATCCTCCAGCTTTAGAGAAAAATTGAATGCCTAACTGATTATGCTACATAAATAGCGATGTTGCCTAGATCGGAATAGAACGAAAAGGGCAGAAGTAGACCCCGAGGATGTCGGGTAGCTCGTCAGTTGAGAAGCGACGTGTCGAAAGAGAAGTCTTTATCGCCGAAACTTCGACCCCTACAACAGGGTGCGTAACACCGAAGCTTATTGTGACTGCGTTTAGTCCTACGATTGGCATTTCGCCTTATGGTTTAGACGGCTGTTTTTAGCTGCCGAGCCTTTCGCTTTTCAAACCAATATGCCAACTATCGTTCCGTTGCGAATGTCGTGTTGCACTAACATGACATTTCGTCGCGGCTTTGATTGTGTTGAGCTTATTGTTTCCCTTGGTAGGCACCGCTGTGTGTATTGGTTGTCACTCTGCGCCAACATCTTTGTTTGTCTAATGTCCAATTCCGTGTGAGGCACAGCGCCGCGGGACGGAGTGATCCACACTCGGTAGTTGGAAGCACTCCCCTTTTTTTAGCTCCAGTGAAGTATTGAATTGTGGACCCTGCCACGCGTTGGCGGTCGGGCGAGTCCCTGGCATCGCCTCAGGGTGACTCCAACCAAGGGCTATGCTCCCTACGTTAGAGTTGTGGCCACATTTTCAGGACGCGTTTCACGCCTACAAGCTGTTTTCAACCCCCTGCCTTTCACCGTGTTCATCTGTCACCTTGGTTTAATGTTGCGTCTTTTACTCGGCCATTCGCGCGTAACTATGCTAAACACCCGTTAATTTGATCGCAGGAAAACCGCCCACGTTGTGGTTTTGCTCACAAACTACGATTCCGCCGTGTTTTTGTGTACGGCTGTATCAACACCATCCGTTCCAGATCTGAAAGCAATGTCCTTGGAAAATGTCGTCCGCCAAACGGCGAAGACCGACGATAAGGAGATAATGCTGACGACGGACAGACAACGGGTGGTACCGGATACGATCGAAGATACGACTATGGAAGGGAAAGCGGCAGGAGGGAAGGATGGAGCTGGCCCAACGACTAGAGTAGTTGTGGCGATTTCGCCGACAGCATCATCACAAGGTAAGATTAGCGAAGGCTGTCATTGGGAACGCCGCAAGCAAACAACGCACGAATATTGTAACGGAAGCGATGGATGCACACATGTAACGGCAGATGTTCACACATTGTTTGTTTCGGAGGGTGGTCACTTGAGGACGGATATGCCCCGCACCCAAACCACTGGGTTGTAAGAAAATCAAAACAGAAGTGCTCCTACCAGATGGGCAATCCCAGTGCCTACAAATTCAAAACATACTCAAGTATTATCGCAAACAAAGCATGGCATTTCGACGGCCGGTTTGGATTTAAGAAGCCCCGCCCTTCAGCAATAGAAATTTTCCATAAAGTGCTACCTCTGTCGCCGCACGGGGTCTGAATATCATGTCGCTAATTTTGTTTCGAACACGCGTGAATCGACATCTACAGCAGTATGTATGGAAATATGTGGGCGGATGTTTCAGCGGAGAAGCTTCCTTGTACCATAAGGACCGACAACAAGAACGAACCGAGACGTCCAGCCTAGCAGGCACGCGCACCGCTACCGCAGCGCAAAATTTACGCTGTTTGCGCCGAATTTCCCGCAGCCGAGAGACACCGAGCCGCGTGTGTACGGCAAGGTGTTGTTCGCGTTGAGCATACGTGTGTTGATCCTCGAGCGATACACGAAATCTCTAGCAACCGTAAGACACCACAATATTTGTACTTCAGTGGTGTACCTATTGGCTGCTGGGTACCCTGGACTATGCACTATTGTCATGTACACGTTTTTTCGATCTCCTATATATCCTTCCAGGTATACCGTTTACTCTGTTTCCAGTCGAGATACAAGTTGAAGACCACACGTTATGGCAGCAGTTCGTGCGTATACCCGACGCGTGTGCTGTATCCGGCTTTGTCGGTGAATAGCTGCAGGGATTAGGTTGGTTTGTTTGTATGCATCGCTGCCGTATGCATGGTGCACCCGTATCACGACCGAGTGGATCCGATCAATTGCCAATTGGTTCGCCGCCGTTAGCCTTGGTCAAGGTCCAGTGACGTTCGTGGAAACACAAACCTATTGTGATTGTTAGACCTTGTTGTACGTCTATCATTTGCCTCAAATGAGTACACACCTAGAACACGTTATAACCGAATTTCCAAGACACGTGCCGAATTCCACACGCACTTGCCCTGCATATGCACATTGTTTATACGCATCGAATGTTCAAACCGTTTGCCAAACATGAAAAAGCTCGGAACCACCTCGATCGTTTTATGTCCACCTGCCTCGAGCAGGACACGGATTAGCGCTGGACGCCTTGACCATAACGCTCATGCATGGATACAATGAAGCAAAATGGTACGTGTCAACAAAGCTTCTACCATTGGTCTGTCTGGGGCTCTGCTTGTTCTGCCGAACCCTCGGGACATTTCAGGTAGTGGTCAAAGTTGACACACCACGCTACTTGTGGCTGCGTGGCGAACAAGCGAAATTCCAGGATTCAATTCGTGCCTCGCGCGTTCCGCGCTGCGAGTGCTCTCCGTAATATGGGAGTTGCCCCCAGCTTGTATTTCAAAAGGGGGCAAAGCTTTCCACACCCCCCTCGATCTTCTGGCGTCGGCCGCACGACGGTTTCTACGTGCGTGGGGGCACAGGTGGGACGAACGGAGGGGCTGGTGGCCGGAGTCGTGGCGGAAAATGACGTTCGGGTCGGCCTTCGGCCATCCAGTTGAAGGAATCGTCCGGCCAGCTTCGCTTCAGGAGTTAACGTTCGGATACAGCTTCAATCAACCGGTCGTAAGGGTGTTGTGGCCGCCCGCGCTCGAGCAACTGGAGTTTGCCTTCATGTTCAACCAAGACATTCGGGGAGTCGCTTGGCCTCCTCTGCTGCAGAGATTACAGTTTGGGTTTTCCTTCAACCAGCCGCTAGAACACGTCGTGTGGCCACCCCTGCTGTAGCGCTTGACGTTCGGGTGTTTGTTCCCCCAGTCGATCGATGGCATCGAGTGGCCGCCCAAGCTGAAGCTCTTGACGTTTGGCGTCCGCTTCAACGAGCCGCTCGAACGGGTGGGCTTGCCGGTGGCACTGCACCGTCTGACGTTCGGGAGACACTTCAACCAACCGATCGGAGAGGTCGTGTGGCCACCAACTCTACAGCGTTTGACATTCGGGACTCTGTTCAACCAACCTATCGAAGAAGTCGAGTGGCCGGATTCGCTGCTGTGCATGACATTTGATCGCCACTTTAACCAGCCCCTACGCAGCGTCCGATGGCCGGCAGCTCTAAAACACGTGACGTTTAGTGGTCGCCTCAATGACCCCATCAGAGCGGGAGCCTCGAAGGCCTCCCTGCGATATTTAACGTTCGGGCATCACTTCGACCAACCCATGGAGGAGGTTCCGTGGCCGACGGCGCCTGAAGATATCAGATTCGGCTCTAACTTCAACCAGCCAATCAACAGGGTACTGTGGCCGTCTTCACTCATACGTTTATCGCTAGGGAATAGTTTCAACCTCCCGATCAAAGGATCTCTGTGGCCCGCCCGGTTGAAGCATATAACGTTCGGGGCGGCGTTCAACCAACCCCTTCGTGGCGTGGAGTGGCCACCTACGCTGCAGCGTCTAGCGTTCGGCTCGGACTTCGACATGCCCATCGACGACGGAAGTGTTGCGTGGCCAGCATCTCTGCGATACTTGACGTTTGGTGATCAGTTTACAAGACCCATCGAGGACACGGTTTGGCCGGCCTCGCTACTGCATCTCAAGTTTGAGGCTTGCTTTAATTCGCCCGTCGAGGGGGTTCTCTGGCCGGCGTCACTGGAGACGTTAACGTTCGGGATTGACTTCGACCAACCCACCGAGCAGATGCGGTGGCCCGACTCGATGTACTTGTTGACCTTTGGGGATATCTTCCACCAAGTACCCAGAGTTGTACGGCCACGTTCGCTGTAATACATGAACATTGGCCTTCAGTTTGACGAGCCAGTCCATGAAATCGAACGGCCGATTTCGCTGGAGAGTGTGGTGATTGGCGGATCAGTGAGTCAACCATTAAACGGTTTTCTGTGGCCGGCTCCAGTGCTGCGGCAAGATCTTGATATTGAGGTAAATATCTCGATCGATCAAGTCACACAGCCGATCGAGTAACTAAGAGGAACTACCGATGACTCTCCCCTCAAACATGGGGAGCAAGTCCTGTGTCTGGTCACGATTCGCGCGACGAGAACGGATGCACTTTCACGTTCAAGCGTTTTTCGCGAACATGCCTCCTCGCCATACGGGAGCTGTGTCCTGTACCTTTGTATCCGATTTATTGTTTGCAACCTGATGTGGTGTATAAATACATCCCATGCAAATGTCATTCCTGTGGAGGGTTTCCTTGTTGTTGTTTTAATCTTTCATAGACCCGTGCTACGATAGAGGTAGTCCCAGTGACACGTTTTGGCTGAAACGTTTTCTGAACGATAGAGCTCCTTAACCCCAAATCGTCCGAATTTCAGTCTTACATTTCAATATTTTCCAGAGGCCCATATTAACGAGTATAAAATAAATAAAAATTCAAATTCGCTTTTCATTGGTCAACACACGCACCAGCACCAAATATTAAGATCTTGGGTTATAATCTTTGGTAGTGGTGCGGGTTCTGACCAATGAAAGGCGGATTTGATATTTTTTTTTCCCAATTTTTTGTTTTTTTGTTTCTTCGTTAAAACGGTCAGGTCTTGAGGTTGTTCATCGGGTAGAAGTTTTAGTTTCCTCCGAATTGTGATTTTTTAGTTGTCATTAGCATGAAACTCCTCAAGTAAGTGAGCAGCTCAGCAAAAACAAGGCGCACCTCTCTCGTAGCATGCGTCTTTAGACGCGACGTAAACTAGTGGAGTTGTTTCACCAGTGACGTCGATTGGCACAAACTCTTGGTTGCCGATAGACACCCGTCGCCGGGCATGGCATAGGCTTGCTTGCGAAGGCTTCACCTTCTTTGATGGGTTTGACACCAGGGTTGCACGACGTGGGATACGCCGTCATTTACCGCCACCAAGAGACACCTACCCCGACAGATTTGTAACGTTTTTGGCCGAATCGCTTATGGCTGAAGAGGCTCCTGTAAACGGAAGAATTGTATACTTTATTGCTGGAATACCATTTGTGTTTCCTACAGTTTTCTGTATGTATCTGCTTGCAGGCCATGGCCATGTTCGTTCGTCGGGTTTGAACTTTCATTTCACTTTAGGTTACGACCCGTTCTACGATGATAGAGATTGCACTCTTTGGAGATGAAACGCTTTCTGGATGAACGGGCGCCTTAAGGCGAAATCGTCGGACGTTCATTCTGGTGTTGCGATATTTGTCGTCGCGTACTCGGGCCAGGGGATTGGTTGTCGGGTTGCACTTTGACGCGAGCTACGATAGAGGTAGCACGGATTGTCTGATTTGTTTCTGAGCGGTCGGGATTCTTATCCCAAAATCGTCCGGTCGGTATTCTTGTGGTGCAGCATTGTTCCTTATTTCGTTAGGACACGGCATTGTTCATCGTCAGTTTCTGGATGAGGTATAGGGGCTTCTCAATCGAGCAGCCTCATAAAAATTTATGTTGCACACCTCTACCGTAGCAGGTGTCCTTTGTTTCTCTTTCATTAGCAGTAGCAGTTTTGAGGTCAGGTACAGAGTTCCTGAAGTGACCACACTCCGAAAAATAATGGTGGGGTATAGGCCTGTCCAGGCGAGGAATGCACCATTGGTAGGTTACAGTGAGCCAAAACCACAAATTTGACAATCCACATCACGAGGCTCTGCTATAGTTGCTCTACACCAGCAGTTCGCTGTGTGATGCGTGACAAGTTATACATGCCCGATTGTGGATGCATCCAGTTCCGTCTCCCAGTAGCCAGGGTGGGACATCGACGAACATACACATAACATGGTGCAACGCAAAGCCCACCGTGGTTAGTGAAGATGCCGATACCTTTTTTCACGTCCAGGGAAGAGATGACGAAATAATGGGCCTTGCGCGGGTTGACCGAGGGCGCATGCTTACGGTAGTTTCACAAGCAGATAGGGTGTTAACTACTGTGTCGACGTTTAAGAAGAGTGAGAGGCAAACGCACACAACCTTACTAAGTGTATCAAATCAAATAGCAGCAATGTATGTAAACTATACGGGTAATAATGCCGACATAATAAAATTGTTGAGATCCTCAGTTTAGCAGTTCCGTCGGTAGCAGGTAGATCCGTCGGTAGCAAGCAGAATAGTCTTAACACATGCCGTAGCACTCTTCACGCCAGTAGTGACAAATTAGTTGGACACGTACGATGATCCATTGATG
Source organism: Saccharina japonica (assembly GCA_008828725.1). NCBI lineage: Eukaryota > Phaeophyceae > Laminariales > Laminariaceae > Saccharina > Saccharina japonica. The sequence continues at coordinate 30,322 of MEHQ01000994.1, read as the reverse complement.
TCACCATCAGGGGAGGCGAAGCAAAGTAAACTTTCGGTGTGGGTGCACTTGCCATCAACAAAAAATGCAAGTACTTGATTGAGCGATGGATAGTCAACTACATACAATTGATTTCATGTTCGTGTATGAGACCACGCGTACCAGGTGTAATGTTTCTCTTTGCGAGCATGCACCCAGTGAAATATTTCTGCATGAGAGCATGCACCACAAAGCTGGGACAGGTTTCTCTAGGCGCTAGGGCGGGATAGCTTTGGACAGCCACAACCAAGCGTGGCTACAGCGGTACAGCGCCTCCGATTGATTGGTTTAGATCTGCCACTACCTACCGTTGTTGTGATTGAAAATGCACTGCTACTGCTGTTATGGCGTCAGACCCAGCGGAGGACGGCACGCAGGAAGCGGAGTTGCTGTGTCGGTTTGAACCTTTGTCCATTCGGTTGAGTGGAATAAAGACACTTCTTTTTTGTCCTGAGAGCGTCCAGTGTCGTTCTTGCATTCGGGCCTTCCCCAACTCCTGCACAAACGATTTGTGTCCGCTTGTGCTACGGTAACAATGTACGTACGTGAAGCGAAACTATTACAGCTCACTGACTCAAAGAACTCTATCCCTCTCTCCCTAAAACACACCATTTAGCATAACAGCAGGTAGATGCAAGTAAATTACCCGTACAACAAGACAAGCAGCAGTGCCGTAAGTATACAATAAGAATATCACCACAAGTATTGCATAACAAAAAAAAGATAATATTATTCCGGATCGGGAACCGATATATGGATAATCTGCAGTTTGTTGTTTTAGAGAGAATTCGGCGTTATGGTACATATATATTCGTTGGCTGAGCACGTACAGTACGTAGCTCACTAGCAGCAGCAACGGGCATTGTTTGGTTGATCGCGCTTGTGGGGATACCAAGTGGATACCGCACGGAACGGTGCTGGTAGACTAGTAGAACACGCAAACAGACAGGGATGTTGCTTCCAACTGGACAGCGATCGTTCGCTGAGCCAGGTATTTCGTGATTCCTCGTGAAATTACAGTTCCTAATTCGGAAAGGAATCCGTCGAGTCGTACCACACGGTGCAAGGAGCGTGCGCGTAAACGTCGACATCATTCATCTTACAGACCGGTATGCTCTCATGTAGTTTGTTATCCCGGACGTCCAAGGACCGAGTGCGTAAAAACGCAATTCAACCCTGAGTTGAGGAACCCGTCATTGAGGAATGGTTTGCCTGAGCTCTCCAATTTCATAGCACGTGTCATTGTAAAATAGTATTGAACAATTAGTCGTCATTTGTGGGTACATTGGAATGCTCGCCTTATCGCAACACGGTTTGTATTGGGGTTGGCTTTCTCCTATTGATATATATCGGGTTCCTGTGCGAGGACTGCAAAAGCAGTGCACGTTGGATATACTAGTGCCCACGCCTATTTTTCCTAAGATATTATTCAGGCGTGGATTTTATATAACTTCCAAAACAGAAGGCTGACTCCGAGATGACACGAAACGCAAGCGGGACCCCCCCAGCGATAGCGAGAGGTGGCGCGTTTCGTCCAAGATATGTTGCGACTGACGGGTCTCCGTAAGTGCGGATCTAGCCAATGGCGGCAAAACGTACTTCATGTTTTTCTGTATGTATGACATTGTTGTATACCTGGTGCTATGATATTGTTCATCTTGCATATTTCTGTCGTTGTCAATTATTAGGTGAATCAGAGAGCTCCCCAAGTCAGTGAGTAGCCGTGAAGAAATCATTTTGAAGCATACATCGACCGTTGCACGCGTCGCAGAGGAATCCCGCCCGAGGCCAATTGATATGACGCGGCGTAATGTGATCGTAAACAAGCCCAATAAATGCACTCGAACGTTCTTAGATATACTCGCTCAGTCGCGGAGCCCCGCCGGTTCGACGTGCCATACGTTCGCCGAAAGGTGCTGGTGTGTGTAGCCCACTGTCTGAACACGCCTTTTGGGGCGTGGAGTTCTATATAGGAGGCGATTCGAAAGCTTTTAGTGTCCCCCACCCCCATATATGGTAGCATGGATCTTTAGCTGACTTCACTCATTGCTCGCGCTCATTCGTGTTATATGTTTGTAACAAAAACATCGCCTTCAAGGGTATAGCGGCGTACGTGAACATCCCGAGGCTCTGTTCTCGTCGAAAACGTTATCTTGCTCACCCAGCACCTGGCTACGAATAACTTCAAAAAGAAACGAAAACAAACTACAAAGCCCGCTCTGCATTAGGTGTACAGCGTAATCTGTTGTGCGAACAAAAAACTACTGGACATTTGTTGTTTGTGTGGAGTGTAGACGCTTTCTACGATAGAGGTAGAAATTTATGTCTGATTTGATTTTTGTTTTGGAATGGGTGGCCTATAGAAGGCTCCTTAACCCACAATCCTCGGAATTGCATTTTGAGTTTCATTGTTTCCCCCACGGGCAGAATACTCGGGTCGTGGGATCGCTCATCGATTAGCAATTTACGTTTGTTTTTTTTTTCCGAAACCACCTTTTCGTTGGCGTAAAGAGCTCTCTTCAAGCGAGCAGCTGAAAAGAAAACACGGTGCACCTCTTCCGTAGCATTCGTCAGGAGCGCCCCCTTGAGAGGGAACGCCTCTGGCTATTTAGTACCAGGTATGTTCTACCGTTATCCTACCACGCGTGAAATCAATGCCAGGCGTTGTACGTATTTTCCTCATTCACGGCTGGTGCATTTTTCGCAAGCCGTTGGGCGTCACCTCTGCGTCTATTGCATCTCTCACGGAGACAAACTCTCGGCAGGCATCATCCGCCCATTTCGACGATAACCCCCTCCTTCCTCTCTCTCTTTCTTTCTCTCTCCCTCTCGTTGCTCATACTTATCTTCTCTTGACGGCATACATTACATTCGTGCCTACGCGTATGCGTACCAAGTCTTAATTATACTGCTGCATGTAGTCTTTTCTATTTTATAACTAACTTATCACAAGCGAGCGCAATTCACTGCCAATGAATGCCGTCTCTGCACATCCGTTTTCACCGAAGCCAAGAGCCTTGCACACGCCTCATTCTTTTTTATGAACCACTGTCTCCTCAACCCCTTCCGAGGTGAACAAAAAATAACGGCCATAAACCCCCATGGCGATTTTATCCTATACTTCTAGTATCACAAAGTCCCGTTCATGTTTCCGCTACTTGGTATCATCTCCGCATCTCTTCCCGCGGATAAACTGACACTTGACACGATTCATTTCCAGGCCTCTTGCTCTGCATCCCTCGGGTATCCGCCACACTGAGCGGCAACGGTATGGGTATCATCATACCTAGCCCAGAAATGACATACCGGGCCCTCGAACTGACTACCTCCCCCCCCCCCGAATAGGAGCGACGGTACCCGTTTTGGGCATCTGCAGGGGTCAACCGCTACTGAAGATATATCGGCAATGGGGGTGCTCTTAGCGCACATGCTACAGCAGAAAATGGGCCCGACAACTCGACAAACGAGGCGCCATACGCCTCGCCCGAACGCTGGCTTAGATAACACATGTTGTGGTGGGACAGCCTGATAAAGAATAACTTATACCAGTAGCCTACTGCAGGTCCAAACCGAATGGTACTGCACGAGCCCAAACGATATTCCAACGACTCCGAACTCCAACGCCGACAGCGCAGGGATCAACTACTCCTGGTTGCATGTACGCAGCAAACAAGCAGGCGGTAGCGAGCGATGTCTCTTAGCACCCCGCAGCGGGGTCGTACGAGTCAAGGATGACGGTGAATGTGTCGGTCTGGGGCAGGTAAGGGAACGAGTAAGAGGTGTACGAGGAGAAATCGTCGTCCGTGAACAGGCGCCTGGAGGAACCTCCATTGTCGTCCGTGTAGTAGAAGGAGTCGGATGAATGCATGTAAACGAGCTCGCCCTGTTCGGACCACTCCACGACGCCGTTGACCGTCGCGGTCATCGTCCACGCGATCGTTTCTTCGGTGTAGTCGTTCCTGGCGAATACGCGGTACTCTCCGAGCATGGCGTCTCCGGAGAGGCCGCTGAACACGACGTACTCCTCGAAGGAGCTGTTCTTTCCCGTGTCGGGGTTTCCGGAGTAGTCCCCACCGTTGCGGTCATTGACGTAGCCAATGTCCTGAGAAAAAAGCGAAAACGCAAACGTCGCCGGGGGTTGTATATATTTCAGGCATACCACCGCGCACGGATATCATCAGGGAACAAAAGGCGGAGGTTCCCCGCGACGGAGTAAAGAGTCAACAACAATTCACTCCTTATGCTATACAGTGGAAGTTTTGTGTGGGTTGAGGTCGTGGCAAGCAACGCAAAGAGCATTTGCAGGCATTTGGGCTGAACCACGATCTCAAATTACACCGGGCAGAATCGACCCAAAATCCAAATTGTGTACGAAGTACATAGTAGGTGATTACCGATTAGGTGCGGTACACGACATGCGCTAAATACATATTTCCCGATTATGGCACATTCGAACGCCTTTTTCGGAAAAGTGAAACATGTCCACAGACAGGGTGGTCGGGACAAGGTGACCCCAGATGACAAAAACAAAAACAAGAGTTTGTTGGCGCAGTTCAACGGGGAGCCTGTGTCGTCAATCAGAGTGCCGTGCACGAACACAGAACCCAGCAACAAGCAACAAGCCGCCCTCTTGGCTACGACCAGCTTTATTTGAAAGGCAAGAGGCCTTGTGTAGGTTAAGCCAACAATACAGGTACGATCTGACGCTGGGAAATCAAGGGGAGGACCATGAAATATTTTCCCGAGTGCGATATTTAGTGTACCTATTAATGGCTCAAAAGGCCCAGGTATACCTAGTTTTGGCTTTTGCCCTGAACCTATTGAATAATACGCCTCCATACGTCATACACTCACCGTGGCCGGGGTTTGGTAGGAAACCCTGTTTCCGTTGGGATCGGTGACCCACAGGTCCACATCCTCGTTCGAGTCCCACTCCAGCTTGATCCTCAGTGCCTCGCTGCAGCCCTCGTTCACCAAGTCCATAGGGAACACCGTGTCATACGGGTAGTTGTCCACCCCAGCGTCGGCAGGGTCGAGTACGACGAAGCTCAGGATTCCCCTGTTGTACCCGACGGGGATGTCGGTGAACGTAGCCGTGAAGTTTCCGGAGTCCGGGTCGATCACGCCCTGGCCGCGTACGAAGTCGGTCTCCGAGCCCTCGGTGTGAAGGTAGAGGAAGAGCGCGGCGGAGGATCCGAGGGCGGTGTCGTCGTTCTTCATGAAAGTTCCCGATACCGAGGCAGCCCCCGCCTCTTCGCCTGCAGTCACGACGAACTCGTGCAGGGAGTCTCCGTCGTTGAACTCGGGATATCCCGGTCCGGCCCACCCCGCCGCCGCCTACGTATCATAACGAAATTAAACGCGTCGAAGCATATACAAGCATGGGCGGCATTGGCTATTAATATATGCCAGTTTTACGATCTGCAGTCACAATATTTTGACCACAAAAATAGTCTCGGAATATGGCCACGGTTGTCTGTCTTTGGCTGTGCCTCAGGGAGCAACCAGGAGGCGTACTACCGCTGTAACGGGGCATACTTGCTGTAAACCTACGTCGGGTTCCTGTCAACTGTAGATCTACATCCATGCCAAGAAGGCTATCATAGGCGCCAACTCGAAAGCGTGACAATGCGTTGGCGTACACTTATATGTATATACAACAATATCTATTAATCCACTTTACGTACTCGATTCAGCGATCAGAAAACCATGATGCAGATTGAAAACCATTGGTAATCTTCATAGAACTGCATGTTGGCTTGAACTCGGCTTGAAAGATACAGAGCAAAACTTGTCCGTTTAAATATTAGCTACACAGTTACGCGCCTAGAATCACGCGCGGACACTTCTCATTGGAGTATCTTCACTGTTCATCACATTGGTTTGTTCAGATGGGACGGAATCGGCCTTGTTGAGCATAATAATAAAAAGTACGGACAGCGAAAGCCGTTTTTTTAGCGTAGATCTCCCGTGCTTATGTATGAAAATCAATGAGAGGCACAATAACACCAGCATAATACAATGGTGTATTCTTGTAAAATATTGAAGTCTAAACTGTCCGTCCATGTTTTTTTTGTTGACCTTAAAAAAAACTAAAACATTACGTGTTGGAGTTGGGGCCTAAGCAACACTGCTCTTTGTACCGAGCGACCTGACTCAGGAAAAACACCTGACACATGCTACGATAGAGGTACACCATGTTTTTTCTGAGCTTCTTACTTAAAGAGCGTCAAACGTCACCGAAAAAATGATTTTGGAGGGAAATACAAGTGCTGCCGGATGAGAAATATCCTGACCGAAGTATACTCTGAAACACTATTCGTGACAAAAACGAAAAGTCCAACGAACTTTGGTTAAGGAGCCCAATCGTTCAGAAAACGATTCAGCCAAAACCTGCTACCTCTACCGTAGCACGCGTCATCTTGCAATATCGAGTTTCCAGATAAATGCCATCAACAGCGGGAGATTTGGATCTAGTTGCCATGTTTCGATTGCATCTCAGGGCGCACATGAGGTTCACCCGCCGCTCTTCGATTTCCATTAATCTTTTGCCGACCACTCATATGACAATATCGAAAGAAGGCACGCGGTACTTACGTCAGCGAGCATAGCGTCGGCCATGAACTCCGGCACTTCCAGGTTCCTCAGCGCTGAAAACAAAAACATTAGGTGGGTCGGCAACAAAACGGCGGCGGCGGCGGTGGATGCAGGTCAAACGACGGAGGTGCAACGCAGAGGGTATCATAGATATAGTAGGACGCATGCTACGATAGGAAAAACAAAAAATGCTACGATCGAGGTAGGTAGCACTTTTTCCGGAAACGTTTCTGAAATGACGGGGATCCACTTGACCTAAATTTGTCCGAATTTTGTTCAATGTGTTTCAATTTTATTTTGCAATTTTTCACTTCGACCATGGGATGGTCCATCGGATATCATTTGAGTTTCCTCATAAAACAGTTTTTGGGTGGGGGGTCTGCATACAGCTCCCCAAATGACCACCCTCAGAAAATGGCCTGTATGCAGGTGCACCTCTACCGTAGCATGCTTCATAGCTTTTGTTGTACGTGCAGCAGCGTGGGGTGAACGATCACTTGGGGATTACGGCTGTGCTACGTAGCGCGGCAGAGGTTTCGATGTTTTGGTCGGAACAAAAACGACGATGGAAGCGTGTTGTGTCATGTACGCCAGTCTGGCACAAAGGTAGGTATGGTCTCTTATCTATATAGGTGAGCTGAACAATTGAGACCACGAAACGTTCGGAAATGTAACAACCGAAAGAAACATTTCCGGACGGGAACTGAAGGGAAAATATGGTCTACATACATAGTTCAACTATTATCGTGTATATGGTAAACACTAAAATAAAATAATATATGACACGTTACGGTTGCCTCTGGGGCGGTTTTAAACAGACACAAGTATCGTGGGATATGCGTGTCACAAACTATCAAAAGTGCACCAGGACGGCCAGACCTCCTCTGCAACTAACTCCAGCTTGTTTCGTAAGCGTGGACGCCTGGCTCACCTGCATCAGTGCAGTACGTTGCGCGACCGGGAGCAACCAGTCCCGAGGGGCATGCCATGCAGGGAGGCAGACCGTCCGAGCTGAAAGAGTCCGCCGGGCACTTTCCTGGAGGTGCGTGCAATTCGGCGGAGGGGCATCGACCGAGGGCAAGGTTGAGCATTCGTGCCTGTTCGTGCGGTGTAATCAGCCCGTGATGACCGCTGTGATGAGAAAAACGTGTTTATCCAGGCCAAACTACGATAGAGAAGTTGGTCTAGTACTGTTAATACTATATAGACAGGTGAGTCTAGTACTAATGTGGCATGCGGACGAACACGTCCTCCACAAAGGTTCCACCCTTCTATAGCGACTCTCCACAACAATGTACATTCTTCTCTGTTTGGCTTGCTCGAATCCATGTGTAGCCCCCTTTACTATCTAAATCAAGGGAAAGCCGTGCTTATCCAGGGGAAGCTAGTGTAGATTTGTTGGTCTAGTATATACTACTGTAGACATGTGGGTCGAGTACTACTAATGCCTGTAGCCATGAGTGCGAGTACGTCCACCAAAATATTTCCATCCTTCTACAACGACTCTCCGCAACGATGAACCTTCTTTTCGTTTTTTTAAAAAAAGTTTTTCGTATTATTTTGTACCCCCATTTAATATCTTCGCAACTGTTTTGGTAGCGAAAAGGATGTAAGTGCAGATATTCGACGAACAATCCAATGTCCCATATATGTAAGTTTGTGCACAACAAAATATGAGCACAACGAAACACATCGCAACACAAGAATGATATTCCGACTGTGATTCGATAAATCAAGGAGCCACGTCGTTCCGAAGAAGTTTCAGCCTAAGCTCACCACCTCTGACGTAGGACGCGTCTCCTATGTACCCATACAGCAATACCAGGCGAGCACACGGCAGACATCGCGCTATGATTTGTTCGTCGTATGCGTCGACAGTGCATTCGCTCTCACCGTGAGTGAAACCGTGTCGAATCTAATGGAGGGTGGTGTTCAATAGGGGGGGGGTATTTGCAGGGTATTTCGGGGGCTCCTAGGGACCAGTCATCCGAGTGACTTATGGTATCCTTTTCAATCCCTCTAAGAAGGTTTTAGGTTGCATTTTGTCGCGACAGGAAATAAGTAGTACCGCGGGCAACACACGCCAGAAATGCGTCGACAATCCTGACTCACCGAATGCGTCGACGGTGCAGTCGCTCTCCGCGTAGCTGGTTACCGTGGCCGTGAACCTCTCGGTTTCTCTCTGGAATTGGGAGAACGTGCCCCCCGCTACCCACAGCAGCTCCCCCCCAGACCGAGCCGTCATCGTCCATTGCGTACCCTCACGACCGGTGCCCCAGATCTCGTAGTCGCCCAGGACGGCGTCACTGGCAACGTTAAGACCGTTGAGGCTAACGTACGTCTCGTATCCAGGGATCTCGTCGCCGTATCCGTCGTGGTCGTCCCCCCAGGTACCGACGTCCTGCGAGAAGGGAGTCAACACGGATTTGTGTGCGGTTTAACTGAACGACGGCAGGAGGCATGTTAAAGCAAGGGGCAGAAATTTTGCTCTGTTACGCGTGCAGAACCGAGTGTTCCACACTTAGGAACCGCGAACATTGGCGGTGCTGTTACCCGTGACGACAGTGGTGTCCCACAGCGAAGAGAGCAGCCGCCTACTTGGGTAGGTAAGACGGACGGACATCGTGTACAATGTAGCTAGCAAATGTGTTGCAGGTCAAGGGTTTCCAAGGCAATGTTGGAGTCTGGCTAGACGGGGGTGATAAACAGAAGTCCTGTCTACTGACATAGAGGTAGGTGCACCTTCATTTTGCCTGGGGGTTCTCACTCAAAGAGCGCAACATTCGTCACCCAGAACTTGACTGTTTGCGCCAAAGAAAAACGCAACTCGATGACACATGCTAAGATAGATATTAGCGATTATTTGTTTTTTAGATTATCTCTCACTCATGTAGCTGTATAACTCACCCAAACACTGTTTGTGGAGGTAAACATAAGTGCTGCCCGGTTAACGAACCCCCTATGCGGTATCCCTCCATATATAAACGAAACCCAATTGCAACCCGAAACCGACCTACCGACGATTTCGGGTCAAGGAGCTCCGTCGTTCAAAACAACGTCTCAGACCAAAACGTGCGAACCATATATTAGGGCCCGCTTTAACGAATAAGAAAAAAATTCAATTTGGAAAAAAAACAAAATCAAATCCGCTTTTCATTGGTCAACACACGCACCAGCACCAAAGATGAGGATCTTGGGGCATAATATTTGGTGCTGGTGCGTGTGTTGACCAATGAAAAGCGTATTTGAATTTTATTTTTTCCAAATTGAATTTATTTCTTCTTCGTTAAAACGGGCCCTTAGCACACGTCCGACGAACCATCCAATTGACCTTGGTATACACACACCGGATCATATTGCCAAACCAGAATGGCCTCCGGACGAGTTTGGGTTAGAACCCCTTAAGAAGTGGTCCCACGAATTTGGGGACAAACTACTTGGAATTAGTGTGGGACATGTTTTCCAGTTCTGTACCTGTCATTCCAGGAAATAGTTTGACACCACAGTGTGATTGCCACCCCTGTATCCTAACAAGTGTCCCGAGTGGCACAGTAAACCCGGCTGTGAGAACGGGGGTGGTCCCCGTACCGCAGCGAACACCAGTTTGCTATGTTTTCTCGGACTTGAAAAAAACGCCGAACTGTTGTTTGTTGTGGCTTAGGCCACAAAAAATGAATGAACTATTTTCCGCTCGCGAATATGGCGGGTGCTCACCCCGAGCTTGTTCAAGCCGTACTCCCCGGACACTTCGACTCCTCCCGGTTCAATGACATGTAGTTCCAGTCGGGAGTTTGTATTCTCCGAGAAAACGATGATCTCGAGCGCCGCCTCAGTAGACCCGCTTGGGCACCCTGTTGGACATGTAGCCAGACGTGCAGGGCATCGCGAAGAGGAGGGTAGGCAGAATTTTCCAGATGTGAACACTATCGTAGAGATTCGCTTCGTCAAAAACAAAAAAGCTTATCGGTGGGATAACTTGGTAGATATTTGTTGAAGATACGACGTATATAAAAAAATTCAATTTGAAAAAAAAACAAAATCAAATCCGCTTTTCATTGGTCAACACACGCACCAGCACCAAAGATGAGGATCTTGGGGCATAATATTTGGTGCTGGTGCGTGTGTTGACCAATGAAAAGCGTATTTGAATTTTATTTTTTCCAAATTGAATTTATTTCTTCTTCGTTAAAACGGGCCCTTAGCACACGTCCGACGAACCATCCAATTGACCTTGGTATACACACACCGGATCATATTGCCAAACCAGAATGGCCTCCGGACGAGTTTGGGTTAGAACCCCTTAAGAAGTGGTCCCACGAATTTGGGGACAAACTACTTGGAATTAGTGTGGGACATGTTTTCCAGTTCTGTACCTGTCATTCCAGGAAATAGTTTGACACCACAGTGTGATTGCCACCCCTGTATCCTAACAAGTGTCCCGAGTGGCACAGTAAACCCGGCTGTGAGAACGGGGGTGGTCCCCGTACCGCAGCGAACACCAGTTTGCTATGTTTTCTCGGACTTGAAAAAAACGCCGAACTGTTGTTTGTTGTGGCTTAGGCCACAAAAAATGAATGAACTATTTTCCGCTCGCGAATATGGCGGGTGCTCACCCCGAGCTTGTTCAAGCCGTACTCCCCGGACACTTCGACTCCTCCCGGTTCAATGACATGTAGTTCCAGTCGGGAGTTTGTATTCTCTGAGAAAACGATGATCTCGAGCGCCGCCTCAGTAGACCCGCTTGGGCACCCTGTTGGACATGTAGCCAGACGTGCAGGGCATCGCGAAGAGGAGGGTAGGCAGAATTTTCGCCAGACCTCCTCTGCAACTAACTCCAGCTTGTTTCGTAAGCGTGGACGCCTGGCTCACCTGCATCAGTGCAGTACGTTGCGCGACCGGGAGCAACCAGTCCCGAGGGGCATGCCATGCAGGGAGGCAGACCGTCCGAGCTGAAAGAGTCCGCCGGGCACTTTCCTGGAGGTGCGTGCAATTCGGCGGAGGGGCATCGACCGAGGGCAAGGTTGAGCATTCGTGCCTGTTCGTGCGGTGTAATCAGCCCGTGATGACCGCTGTGATGAGAAAAACGTGTTTATCCAGGCCAAACGACGATAGAGAAGTTGGTCTAGTACTGTTAATACTATATAGACAGGTGAGTCTAGTACTAATGTGGCATGCGGACGAACACGTCCTCCACAAAGGTTCCACCCTTCTATAGCGACTCTCCACAACAATGTACATTCTTCTCAGTTTGGCTTGCTCGTATCCATGTGTAGCCCCCTTTACTATCTAAACCAAGGGAAAGCCGTGCTTATCCAGGGGAAGCTAGTGTAGATTTGTTGGTCTAGTATATACTACTGTAGACATGTGGGTCGAGTACTACTAATGCCTGTAGCCATGAGTGCGAGTACGTCCACCAAAATATTTCCATCCTTCTACAACGACTCTCCGCAACGATGAACCTTCTTTTCGTTTTTTTAAAAAAAGTTTTTCGTATTATTTTGTACCCCCATTTAATATCTTCGCAACTGTTTTGGTAGCGAAAAGGATGTAAGTGCAGGTATTCGACGAACAATCCAATGTCCCATATATGTAAGTTTGTGCACAACAAAATATGAGCACAACGAAACACATCGCAACACAAGAATGATATTCCGACAGTGATTCGATAAATCAAGGAGCCACGTCGTTCCGAAGAAGTTTCAGCCTAAGCTCACCACCTCTGACGTAGGACGCGTCTCCTATGTACCCATACAGCAATACCAGGCGAGCACACGGCAGACATCGCGCTATGATTTGTTCGTCGTATGCGTCGACAGTGCATTCGCTCTCACCGTGAGTGAAACCGTGTCGAATCTAATGGAGGGTGGTGTTCAATAGGGGGGGGGTATTTGCAGGGTATTTCGGGGGCTCCTAGGGACCAGTCATCCGAGTGACTTATGGTATCCTTTTCAATCCCTCTAAGAAGGTTTTAGGTTGCATTTTGTCGCGACAGGAAATAAGTAGTACCGCGGGCAACACACGCCAGAAATGCGTCGACAATCCTGACTCACCGAATGCGTCGACGGTGCAGTCGCTCTCCGCGTAGCTGGTTACCGTGGCCGTGAACCTCTCGGTTTCTCTCTGGAATTGGGAGAACGTGCCCCCCGCTACCCACAGCAGCTCCCCCCCAGACCGAGCCGTCATCGTCCATTGCGTACCCTCACGACCGGTGCCCCAGATCTCGTAGTCGCCCAGGACGGCGTCACTGGCAACGTTAAGACCGTTGAGGCTAACGTACGTCTCGTATCCAGGGATCTCTTCGCCGTATCCGTCGTGGTCGTCCCCCCAGGTACCGACGTCCTGCGAGAAGGGAGTCAACACGGATTTGTGTGCGGTTTAACGAACGACGGCAGGAGGCATGTTAAAGCAAGGGGCAGAAATTTTGCTCTGTTAGCGTGCAGAACCGAGTGTTCCACACTTAGGAACCGCGAACATTGGCGGTGCTGTTACCCGTGACGACAGTGGTGTCCCACAGCGAAGAGAGCAGCCGCCTACTTGGGTAGGTAAGACGGACGGGCATCGTGTACAATGTAGCTAGCAAATGTGTTGCAGGTCAAGGGTTTCCAAGGCAATGTTGGAGTCTGGCTAGACGGGGGTGATAAACAGAAGTCCTGTCTACTGACATAGAGGTAGGTGCACCTTCATTTTGCCTGGGGGTTCTCACTCAAAGAGCGCAACATTCGTCACCCAGAACTTGACTGTTTGCGCCAAAGAAAAACGCAACTCGATGACACATGCTAAGATAGATATTAGCGATTATTTGTTTTTTAGATTATCTCTCACTCATGTAGCTGTATAACTCACCCAAACACTGTTTGTGGAGGTAAACATAAGTGCTGCCCGGTTAACGAACCCCCTATGCGGTATCCCTCCATATATAAACGAAACCCAATTGCAACCCGAAACCGACCTACCGACGATTTCGGGTCAAGGAGCTCCGTCGTTCAAAACAACGTCTCAGACCAAAACGTGCGAACCATATATTACTAACGCAAATAAACCATCCAATAATACACCTCTATTACAGGGGACCATAGTAAACACTAGTAAATAGGACCTACTGTAATTACAACCGATTTTCCTAAGGGCCCGTTTTAACGAAGAAGAAAAAAATTCAATTCGGAAAAAAAATGTTCAAATCCGCTTTTCATTGGTCAACACACGCACCAGCACCAAAGATGAGGATCTTGGGGCATAATATTTGGTGCTGGTGCGTGTGTTGACCAATGAAAAGCGTATTTGAATTTTATTTTTTCCAAATTGAATTTATTTCTTCTTCGTTAAAACGGGCCCTTAGCACACGTCCGACGAACCATCCAATTGACCTTGGTATACACACACCGGATCATATTGCCAAACCAGAATGGCCTCCGGACGAGTTTGGGTTAGAACCCCTTAAGAAGTGGTCCCACGAATTTGGGGACAAACTACTTGGAATTAGTGTGGGACATGTTTTCCAGTTCTGTACCTGTCATTCCAGGAAATAGTTTGACACCACAGTGTGATTGCCACCCCTGTATCCTAACAAGTGTCCCGAGTGGCACAGTAAACCCGGCTGTGAGAACGGGGGTGGTCCCCGTACCGCAGCGAACACCAGTTTGCTATGTTTTCTCGGACTTGAAAAAAACGCCGAACTGTTGTTTGTTGTGGCTTAGGCCACAAAAAATGAATGAACTATTTTCCGCTCGCGAATATGGCGGGTGCTCACCCCAAGCTTGTTCAAGCCGTACTCCCCGGACACTTCGACTCCTCCCGGTTCAATGACATGTAGTTCCAGTCGGGAGTTTGTATTCTCCGAGAAAACGATGATCTCGAGCGCCGCCTCAGTAGACCCGCTTGGGCACCCTGTTGGACATGTAGCCAGACGTGCAGGGCATCGCGAAGAGGAGGGTAGGCAGAATTTTCCAGATGTGAACACTATCGTAGAGATTCGCTTCGTCAAAAACAAAAAAGCTTATCGGTGGGATAACTTGGTAGATATTTGTTGAAGATACGACGTATATAGTTGTATAAGGGGTGGGGGAGGCTCTGTTTATAAAACACAACGGTGGGGGGGGGGGGGTGTACTCATGTCGTGCACGGCCGGAGTCATATGACCATAGACCCTCGCATCCCTACAATGCCGGGACGGAGCACGTTGGGTTTTCACCAACCAGGCAGACATTGCTTGCACCAAGCGCGAAGCGCCGTGAGGTATTGGGCGAGTCGCATGGAGGGTGAGCTGCATCCTGCTAAGAACCGCCTCTGAGGCGGACTTGCATATGGACGACAGCTTCAATGAGTTAATTTAATTTCTGGTGTGGCCACTTCCGGAGACAGCAATGGGTTTTACTATGTAACTGCCTCGCGGATGCCTTACCATATTAACACTACGTGATACGACCATTCTTATTGTGCAGAGCAAAGGTTCTCCACCCCGCACAAATGATCTAATCGACCGCCAGCTTTGGTGACCGCCAAAAAAAAAAAAAAAAAAAAAGGCACCCTGGTTGTCCGGTTCACGCAGCGAGTGGCGTGTTTTACAGCGTCGTTGCCAACCGATGCCAACCCAACCTATAAATATATCATATTTTCATCGATTTGAGGGGGGCGGGGTGTACTCATGTCGTGCAGGCCGTAGTCGTATAGACCTATAGACCCTCGTCACCCCTACAATGCCGGGATCCGGAGCACGTTGGGTTTTACCAACCAGGCAGAATTGCTTGCACCAAGCGTGAAGCGCCGTGAAGTGTTGGGCGAGTCGCATGGAGGGTGAGCTGCATCCTGCTAAGAACCGCCTCTGAGGCGGACTTGCATATGGACGACAGCTTCAATGAGTTAATTTAATTTCTGGTGTGGCCACTTCCGGAGACAGCAATGGGTTTTACTATGTAACTGCCTCGCGGATGCCTTACCATATTAACACTACGTGATACGACCATTCTTATTGTGCAGAGCAAAGGTTCTCCACCCCGCACAAATGATCTAATCGACCGCCAGCTTTGGTGACCGCCAAAAAAAAAAAAAAAAAAAAAGGCACCCTGGTTGTCCGGTTCACGCAGCGAGTGGCGTGTTTTACAGCGTCGTTGCCAACCGATGCCAACCCAACCCACAAATATATCATATATTCATCGATTTGATGGGGGGGGGGGGGCTTGGGCTACATACACCGTTTTGTCGATAATAAGGCTTCCATCGATAAACAGATATACTGTAAGTTGGACATACACACAAGAGATCGTGCGCAAGAGGCAACGCGTTACCGGTGGGAACGCTTCGAAACGCGTCGTGTTGCCGACAACAACATTGTTCCGTAGATCAATCAGCTGCTGAACTCTGTTGCACAGGCTAATCGTCGGGGGGGCGGGGGAAAGCTGTGCGACGAGAGGTGAACGCGTTTTTCGAGGGCCGATGCTTTATTTTTCCATCGCCGTTTGACATCGAGGCGTGATGTGGCAGGATCTATCACTCGGCAGTAACGGGGGGCGCGTGCTACGGGTAGCCTGCATGCAGGTGCACCATGATTTACTCTGAGGGTGGTAACTTGAGAAGCTCCATTTATATACATACCTCTCACCCAAAAACCTGATCTCGAAGGAGAATGAAAGTGCTACCCAATCAACAACCCCCTGGCCCAAGTAGAAAATGAAAAATACAATACAGGACACTCAATAAGAAACAGGCTAATAAGAAATCCAGGCTGATATTTAGATGAAAAACAAAAAAAATGCGGGAGTCGTTATCTTGAACTTAGTGTAGAAAGCACCCTCTCCCAAATGAGAAACCCAGCTTGGACCATATTTCCTGTTTCTTACTAAGTGTCCTGTACTGTATTGCATAACAAGAATGACGAAATTTCGACGATTTTGGGTTAAGGAGCGCCGTCATTCAGAAAACGTTTTAGCCAAAAAAAGGTATACCTTATGTACCTCTCTCGTAGCACGCGCCGAAGGGGACACAATATTGTGTTGTAGACGCCACCACCACATTTGCGGAACTACCTCTCGACCGGCCGTCTTTGCTCCACTCGTGAAGCCCTCCGTTGTATCGAGGCGTTTCACGTTATCGCTGACGAAAAATCCGTGCTGTGGTACACGGGTGGCGTTGTTTGACTCAACCATCAAACCATATCCAGTCGCATCAACCCCTTAAGATCTGGCTGGTCCCACATATTTGGGGACAAACTACTTGAAATTAGTGTGGAATATTTGTTTTCGGTTCGGAATGGGTTAAGACGCATGATTCGGGTAAAAAAAGTACAGCATATATTTTTCTTAAGCTCCTCACTTGAGGAGCTCTATACCATTGGTAAGCCATTGGTAAGGAGGCATGCTACGATAGAGGTGCACCATGTTTTGCTTCTGAGCCCATTACTTAAGGAGCGTCATACCTCACCAAAAAATAGGGTTTTGGAGGAAAACAAAAGTTCTGCCGGATGAGAAATCTCATGACCGAAGTATGCTTGAAACAATTATTCTCCACAGAAATGAAACATTCGAGGAATTTGGTTGATCTCCGATCGTTCTGAAAACGATTCAGCCAAAAACGTGCTACCTCTACCGTAGCACGCGTCTAAGTCACCCGAAAGACGGATTTAGGAGGAAACTAAAAGTACTGCGCGGTGAACAATACCATGGCCTGGATAAAGTATAGAAAGATAGTATAGCTCTCGCTAGGGACTCGCGCAGCAGGATATTAGTAAATATTGTCCACTTGTGTTCATTGGTGGGGAAAATGATAGGAGAAAACGTCGACGACGTTCGCCGAGGACCCCCGCTGCCCTCCCTTAAGGCGGTACGCGCGCATGATGGCGCAGGCTATGGCTATGAGGATCTATCTCCTCCACTTGCGTGAGGACCGTATTAAAACAAACAACGTCGTCTACTATAGAAGTACAGAAAAACTGGATGTAACCACAACCTGTACGTGTAGAGTAACAGGTGGTACAGCATCTTCTCAACACAAGAGTCAGGGGTTCGAGACCCGTGTATCACTCCGAACTTATGTTTATGTAGGAAAAAAAACGTGCGTATAGTAGACAGATAAGATTCTGAGAAACTGATGAAAAGTGCAACAAAAAAGTATTAGACAAAATAAAATTCTGAGAAATTGATGAAAAGTGCACACAAAATCATATTTGTTCAATCAAGTAAGAAAACATTAATGGCCATTTTGCCAGGGGTCCCTATCACGAGAGCCTTGGTCAAAATTTGAAACAAAATCGCAAATCGTAATAAACAAAATCGCAAGCACAAGAATTCAAAACTGACGATTTGGGGTTAAGGATACCGATCATTCAAAAAATACATTTCAAGTCTAAACGTGCTATTCATACCTCTACCGCAGCAGCGGTAGGGGAGGGGGGGGGGGGTCGCTTCTGAGCCGTATAGATTCATTTCCACAAGTGAGAAGAACTCGGTCGGGGCGACCACCTTGTTTCGC
Source organism: Saccharina japonica (assembly GCA_008828725.1). Classification (NCBI taxonomy): domain Eukaryota; class Phaeophyceae; order Laminariales; family Laminariaceae; genus Saccharina; species Saccharina japonica. The sequence continues at coordinate 12,247 of MEHQ01000994.1, read as the reverse complement.
AATAGTGTTGAAAAAAAAAGTAGGTTACACTCTGTGACAATAAAATAGGTTCGTGTCCGATTTGGAATGCGCACGGTACGCAGAAACTCGACCGAGAGGCGTACGCGCGGTAGCGAAAATGGGGGGTACACCCCCCCTCACCTCTGCACCAGTATTAGTTGCTACCTACCCCGTTACTTGTCCAGTCAAACGCTTCCACGAGAGAGCAGGATAGTTTAATCCCCTCTAGTCCCAAGGCCGAGGAAAACCTCGGGAGCCTACCGAGAAGAAGGTACGAGTATCTCGATGCATGTTTTCAAACACAGCCGGTCCTACAGTAATACTCATCAGGAAACGTCTGCATTGTGACCGATTCCTCTTAACACATGTCTGAGCGCATGGAAGACACACATCCCACCATACCTGAGCTAGCAAATGCCGGAGTCGGTGCTGGCGTGGCAACTGTAGAACCCGGACCCGCATAGCGCCGCCACAAAATTACACATCGATGAGGTCAAGGGTCGACATACGGAAAGGAAGCGCGGTCAGAAGACATATGATAGGATACCCAATTCGGCACTTCTGAAATGACAGATGCTCTCCAGAGGTGCCTACGAATACACCGGTGACTATGATAGAGCCGATATTTCAGAGATGTATTCGATACTTTGATACAACGGTTTGATACGTGGCGACTGTGTTCGAGCGTGGCAACGTCCAGTTGGACCTGGAAAGCCGTCTCTCGTAAAAAACGTGTAAAACTACCGCGAATAATTGTTCTTCAGCGTTACCGTAAACCTAAATGTCACTGGATAGTTTGAAGGCCACGGAGGTGAAGGTTGTGAATCGTGGATGATGTGCGTTCAATCAGAGCCCCCCTCATATTGGGTCCGAAACATAGCGGGCACAAAGCACATTGTTTAAAGTTGTATTATTGCGCGGGGAAATCGTCGTGAATAGGTGACTTCCGGTATTCAACGACTTTCTTCACTTGCTCAAGGCGACGGAAATTGCGCGTGAAATGGCGACGTGACCCACTCGAAATCGGAAGGTTTTTGCGTTACAGCGACCAGGGGAAGATACTTGAAAACATGTAGATATTATTTTCCCTCTTTCGCTAAACTAATTAATTATACCCCCCCCATACCACGAATAACCTATCCAATATCCATACATACAATATACAAGATTCCCCTCCGGGACATGCGTAGGGGCGTGGCAATACATGGCGGGTTGCCGTATTCGACGAAAGCAGGTTGCCCAGGAACTCACGGCAAGTGGTAGATTGGTAAAGGCTGATGGCCATGTCTCCTCCGCACCAGTCCATGACGTCGCCGGTGCACTCAGTGTTGCAGGCGCCGTCTCCGTGGCGATCGAAGTCAGTGTTTGTCTCGCGCTCCGTGATGTCGCAGCCGCCGCACCAGCACCTACAACAGTGTTCGAAAAGCAAAAGCGAATGTAAGGGGGGAGTATGCTATTGGTTTTACTTTCTCGACGGTTGTCTCAATTGCACATGGGCTGCTCGAAATATCAGGGATAGTTCACTTCGAGGAACAACGTTGTCTCAATGAATATGCCGCTTCCACAAGCGATAGACACCCCTGTTGTTGTGGTATTGTTATCACTAGTATGTACGGTACCGCGGTCACTTCTGCAAAACGACAAATGTATAACCGAGTCAGAGCGCGAGGTACACAGCAGTAGTAGCATTGCTTTCTTTGCATCGAGCCAGGGGTTCTTTGGCCAATGAGCAAGATGTGACAGTAGTGTACCTTGCTCGAACTAAGGAAATAGTTGTTGTGTGCGGCTGGAAACTGCTGTACGAAACTGCTGTACAGCGCAAACCTACTCCGAGTACAACATAAGCGCCTGATAAGCAGACAGGGTTAGGTTTGTTGTTAGGAAGCTACGTAGCAACAAGGTGATCCAAACGCGAGTTGCCATAGTTGAACAACAACGAAAAACTGAGAACCCTATTCGAGTCTACGAAAGCGTCTGAAGGAACGGACTTTTCAAACAAAATCATTTTAGCCGGCAGAAGTCACAAATGTTACCCTGCGACTTCGAGTTGGCTAGCAACATATAAAAAAAACTCAAAAACGAAACCCACACAGAGCTGTGAGATCGAGGATTTTATCGAAACTCATCTTTGTAAGCTGAGTGGGATACTTCGATCGCGCGAACTACGGGTTCCAACCAATACACTCTGTTTGGAGAGACAGTACAAAGTGGTGCGCTCATTTTATGGCCATCTCGTGACTAGCCATAAAAAGGTGGTCTTATCTCCACTATGTTCGTATCTTTTACTACTGACCGAAGTACTTCTTTACCTCGTGACGGAGCTGATTCGCCTATTTTTATGTCAACCATGGCCTTAAACCGGATGGTCTTAACATTGGTACGCCACTGTATACACGCCGAGTGCATCCTGACAAAGAACGCCCCGAGTGCAGTCTTGGTCCGCCCTTCACTGTACGAAAAGGTGTTGAGATACAATATTCATGCTCCGCCGATTGTCTTGGGAGGTTTTCGACTTGGAGTCTAATTTCGTATGAACCTATCCTACACGCCCAGAGTGTCCTCAGCGGGACAGCAATATATCTCCCCACGAGAGTTGCGACTAGATGTCTATACGTTGTGCAGTGCTGGAACGACAGGACGACAAACACCCTATATGGGTAGAACCCCAATTGGGCAGATGTATGGCCGCTGTGCTATGCTATCGTCACGTGAACTTACGAATCAATACTTACTCGTACCTTCATAACTCACAACTGTTAAATAGCCCAAGGGTATATTTTTTGGAAAAAAAACATTCGCCTTAACTCGCAAATGACTACGTAACTAGTATATTTAAACCCACCCGTACCTATAAACCACAAGATTCGTACATATACCGGTATGCCCGTATTTGGGAGAGGTTAGGAGTACTTATCGGGCACGAGACAAGGCAGAAGGCTCGAATTTACATTACAAGATGGCAAACGATTCGGTGTCGTGTCGAGTGTACAGCAGTCGTGAGTGGGAGTTTCGCGTTCACCGTGACACTCACTCGTTTCCCTGCTGGAGACCGTAGTAGTAGTGGGCATTTTCTAGGCACTTCGCCTTGCACCCCTATTGTTAGAAGGAAAGACAGGGCAACGAAGTGTGCATGAAACGTTTAGGAGGGTACTGGCTGCACCATCAAGGGTAGCCCAAAAACTTAACCTGATCGGTCATCGTCTCCCGTCAAGAAACTCAAGGATGCAAAATAAAAGTTACAGTATTCCTTCGAGTTCAGTCAAGCTGAGCATCGTTAGAGCGGGCTGAAGCTGTACTCCAATTTTTTTAAACCAAACACCGAGGCTCCATCATTTGCGATTATCCAATAATTTAAAAACCTTCCAACGCACACTAGTCGTAGACAGCACTTTCAAGCAAATACACTGCGGGCCGAGTTCTTGGCGTCAGTAGAACTATCAATTCGTAAACGTCTGCCCGGTACGTCCTGCATGGCAGTACAACACGACGAAGGTAAACGCATGCTACGATACAGGTGCGCCGTGTTTGTTTCTTGAAGGGGGGTCACTTGATAAGGTCTAGGCCGCACCCAAATATTGATCTTGGAGGTAACATGAAAGTGCTACCCCCGACGAACACTACGATATCCGCAGTATACAATAAACAAAATTGCGACACGAGAACGAAATTTCGGCGATTTTGGGTTGAGGATCCCGACCGTTCAGAAACCATTTCAGCCACAAACTTCTACCTCTATCGTACAAGGCGTCGGTAATGACACGCTAGGCGCACCACGGCTTACTCAATATTGTCTGACCGGTTGAGCTTCAATCGATTGGTAAGATGTTCGTACTACACACACGGCGTATTGGTTTCGAGTGTGAATACATTGGTTGCCGTAGGGCTATTAGAGGTTCACCGCGTAGTTTTTCTGAGCCGTGGTCACTCGAGCTTTATGTATACCTCCCACCCTAAACCTTCTCTTAAGAGGGGAATGCAAGCTCAAACGGATGAGCAACCCACCCGGCCTAATGCACAAGCATGGGCCTTATGGCGACACAAGAAAGAAAGACGAACGAATTTTACTTAAAAAGAGCCCCGTCATTGAGAATAACATCCATCAAAGTGTGGCACGAGTACCTTCCTTCATCGTTGGTCGGGTTGAGCGGACAGATGTCGGGAGGGTGGTATATTGAGTTGGTCACGACACGTGCTGGTAAGGTAGAGCTGCGGACGCAGGCTACGATAGAGGTGCATCATGTCTTTTCTGAGCTCCTCACTAAAGGAGCGTCATACCTCACCGAAAAGAATGAGCTTGGAAGCAAATATACAAGTGCTGCCGGATGCGAAATCTCATGACCGAAGTACACCCTGAAACATTTTTTTGTCACGAAAAAACAAAAGTGCGACGGATTTGGGTCAAGGAGCCCGATCATTCAGAAAATGATTGAGCCAAAACGTGCTACCTCTACCGTAGCACGCTTCAAGGTAGAGCTGCGCGATTTCTATTTCGGAGGGTGGTCACATGAGATGCTCTAAACCACACCCGAAAACGTTTTTTTTGCGGGCAAAAATATAGTGCTATCCCGACCGAACAATTGCATGGCCCAAGCACAAGCAAAAACCATTTTTGCAAAAAAAGACGTGCATTTGGGGACTGTTTTCGACTAAATATGTTCGTACAACAATCATACCGTCTAGCTCGGTTTTCTCGTAAGGAGCTAACAGAAAAACAACATCACCCCTACAGTCCCATTGAACCGAAAATATCAAGTTTTTGTTTTGTCGTTGATATTGCAACCGAAGCAGCCACACGGCAGTCACGGCCGCGAATTCAAGGACAAACTTAACTTGCCAAGCTAGATGTTACTTTGATATTGCCAACAAAGACGCTGATTCTCCGGGCTGGAAGGAAAAAAGCAACAAAACATACAAACACAACGCCAAACACCGAACTCGCCGGCCGAACACGAAGACGGAAGTCACCGACCGGCAAAAGACTGCAGGCATCTAACGAACTCTCCAGTTGTGTGCAGTCAGCCTAACCCCAAGCGCTACATAGCACCTTTAGTATAGCTGGAGTCCACCGAGATAACTGCATTACTTACCCCACCAACAAGAGAGAGACGCAGTCCGCCCACTCGTTCGATTGCAAGAATGAACACTCACGGTTGTGGTCATAGAGCCGTCGTCGTTGGACACTGTGGTAAGAACTCGGTCGCCGATCATGTCGGTGAAGCAGCCAACATATTCGTCGCTCGTCGGGACGGGAGCAGATGGAACCCCCTCAGACACGGCGTCAGTCATGACTTGAACCTGCGATCGTTCAAAGTGTGCCAAACAACATACAAGAGACAGATTAACATAAGAAAAACCCTTAGAAAGGCGGAGTTATCGATTCAACCATAGAACAAGGTGGGACTTCGGTTTGCCAGGGTGATAACATCCAAGGGAAGATAGGTATCGACCCTCTGAAGCGGCCACGAGCTGAACCAGCGGTCGAGAAAAAGTGTGTTCACACGCGAGGGGGCGACCACAAAAACTTCCAAATCATGCGGGCAGCACACAGGGTGCAATACAAGACTTCAACGAAAAAAATGAAGCGGAGCGGGAGGAGGGTCTGCCGTGAGAAATAGGTGCATGTGTAGAGGGTATGCGACGAGCTCCACGAAGACAACTATTCGTGACCTGTGAGTCCTTATGACAAGAAGAAAGCACGAAATATCAAACTGTTCAAATATGGTTCCAACGGTCGGAAATATTGATGTAGCCAGCGCTTAGGGTCAACGCATACGAGGTTTTCACCAACACCACTGAACGAGAACTGCAGTTTGCAGCATAGGCGGAAACAGACGCGAAAGACGGTTTGTCGTGGTAGGATGTATACATTTAGGCCAGGGCTTGTCATGGGCCGCAGCCCCGGCCCATCCATTTCCGATATGATGGGGCCCGGCCCGGCTGACCAATTGTTCAGGGGATGGATTGCGGCCCTACCACGGCACGACCCAGACCATACATGTTTTCAACATTTACGGATCGGCCTGGCTCATGCCTTTATTTAGAAATCTCGGCCCGGCTTGCCCATCGCATGGCAGCGAGGCCCTTGAGACACAGGCGTTCATGTGGGCCGGTCCGATAATTTCATGGGTCAGTCCTTAGATTTGATGGCCCGGTCCATGTCTTCTCCCGTACCAGAAAGTGCATGACAGCAACGCAGACGTGATCTTGTTACGTTATGTTGATTGTCATTGCTTGTTTTTCTGTCTGGATACCCGAGGGACACCTGTATCCATTGGATAGACCTCACCAGTACCCACTACCCACCACTACGAGAACCCACACGATTATGTCCATCAACGATTCGTTCGGATGGCTTACGCTCCTACTGTCGACCGCCACCCCTTCTTACTACTGGGACACCCGCAGCAGCATAATCATGAACAGAAACACAGCACGGGACTGCTGTATCACCCGGTACTGCTGCAATACATGTTGCAGCAACAGCCTCTACCGATCGAATGTAACGCCAGTAGAAGCAGTGATATTGTGGCGGCGGCTTTCCACGCGAAAAGTAGCAGAATCCTTAGCCTTCCTCGTCGGTTCGACATCGATACACGTGCAAATGTCTCTTGTCCGGGCCTCCTTCACGAAAGTTGCACTCGCGGGCCCGTCAGCGGGACGAACCATGGCAAAAACCGTCATGCTGTCTGCGTCGCGAAGACGGCATATGGAGTGTGCCGTTTGATGTACTGCACCAAGTCTCTAACCGGACATTTGCACAAGGTGATCGCAGTATACTTTACACCAGAGCCGATTTGCCAGATGTGCATCGTGCGAATGTTCCCGCAGCTGCGTTAGGTGGGGAGCGACCCGACAAACACCCAAGAGGTCGTTGTTGTCGCAGCAGTACACCACATCTCATGGGCCGCAGTCGGGACGGGCGGGCCGGCAGGACCGTTGAAAACATGCGGGCTGCACCATGAGCTCGGTGGACGTCGTAGTAGCAGTATCGATAGCACACCACAGCTCATGGGCAACGAGCGGGGCCGGGCCGGGCCGTCAAATCGCATGGATCGCTACCCCGGATATGAGTTACGCCTCGGAACGAGGGAGAACAGAATGGCTGAGAGAAAAGGAATGATACAGAAGAAAATAATGAAAACTCCTTACGTACCTCTGTCATGCTGAGCCAGACGTTCTCCTCCGCTCCCGCCTCTTGTAGCACGATGGTCGAGGCCTGCATCGCGGACACCGCGTACGCCTCCAGCTCGAAGGTGTTGGCGCTCGTCACCAGCGTGGCCACCAAAACCCCGTCAGCCAATACGTTGACGGTGCGGCTCCGCTCGTTCCCCTTGAACATGGCCATCCTGATCTCGAAGATGTCCTGAGGCTCGTCGAAGGTGAAGGTCAACTCGCAGACATCGACCTGCGAGAAGGACGGCCTGCAGGCCCAGCGTGAGTCGGGGTCCAGGGACCCGTCAAGGACATTGTCGGGCACGCAGCCGCTGGGAGGGCACCCCCAGCCGTCGATCCTTGTGTCCCATCCGTTGGCAGACAACGTGAACCCGGTGACCTCCGTGAGCACCGCTGGAAAAAATAACGAACCCAAAGGACCGGAATCGTTGCATGGATCAGGTTTGGCCCGGAATCGTTGCATGGATCAGGCTTGGCTTGTGTATGGCGAGGGAATCAGTCGGATATTTAAACAAAACGACAATAGCACGCATGACCGCGAACAAAAGCAAGCTTAATGCTGTAGTTCAGATGGAAATATACCACATGATACGCACGTAGTGCTGTGGTGTTGCGCAAAAGCATGCATACAGTACTACTGTACGAGTATGTACGTATATTTACTGTTTACCGAGGTGATCCCTCGACGGGCAGAATATTTTTACCTCGGAGGCAGTCTCGCCATGGTTTTTGCAGTTGAAAAACTAATTTCGCGATGACGGCCTTCATGGCAATGTGAACACCACCACGGGTGTGTTTTGGTTTTACTTATATCTACTAATTTGTTTTCGAAGGCCTAAACATACGATTTTGCGGCGTTTGGTTTGTAACTGACACTACTGTGGCTGAGGCACCTCAAAAACAAAAGCTTTCCCTTGATTCACAAAGCTTGAAGAAAAAACAACTGTTTTACAGGTTTTCATTTTACAACTCACGCAAATACCCGCGCTAAAACGTTTGGACGTCAAGCCATCTCTAACGGAAAGTTTTAAAAACCGAACATTGATGTTCTTCGGCCCGTACAATCAACAACCTTAACCCCTTGGAGACCCCGGGATAGCTACCAGCACACTGACAAGCTTGGCGTTACCGGCTGTCCATGAGCAGCTACTGTAGGGCGCCCGGGGGTACGGTTAGGATCGTGTTGCGCGCTTGCCATACGAATCATTGCATTAAAACTTGGCCAGAATTTCGTATCATCCTCTATCCGCGCAGTTGCCGTTGCCGAAATCGTCACCTTTTATCGCCGATTTTCCCCGCTGAAGCACCAGGAGGGAAAGCGGTATTCTTTGGGCCACACTTACATCGGCGCAGGGTCGCCTTCAGGCCCCAACCACAAACTCTTTGTAAATATTGAATATCAAAGTGTGTGGACAGCAGTGGACAATCAATCGTATTCCTTACGGGCTAATGGACGTATGATACGTATGTAGCCACTGAACTCTTGGACAATACGTCTATCCGTACATACCAGGTACGCACATGGTATCCAGTTTGTCATATTTATGGTATGATATATAGGAGTGACTTCATGGTCAACCGCGGGTTGTTTGGTACAGATATCATACTCGTACTGCTGTCGAGCGCAACCGAAGTCTCACCCCACGGACTCGATTTTTGCATGAGCACAACAACAACATCAACAACAATCATGCTTGAATACATGAGCCTTGGCCAATGATATTGATTTTGATGTTTTGATCAACACAGCCAACTTCTTTTTATTTCTCCGAACGCCACACACTCCTCTTTTCGAGGGGCTACACATGTGGGCGTGTTACCTCGGATACGAGTACTCAAACAAAGTATAAATAACTTTGTACAAAAACAAAAAAAGAGTCGATCGACAATCACAACGTTCCGATAACTTTTCAAACTGGAGGCCTCGCGTCTGTGATTCCGACCTCGAGTCTGTGATTCCGACCCGCGTATACTCACTCCCCCGTCACAACCGGGGTGTTTGTTCGTTTTTATTCAATTTGTGAAGTTGCCCCTTGCAAGAAAAAATGACGATCGCATTTCGTGTACTTTTTCAAGACAGCCGACTGCCGATGAGGCAGCCAAACGAACCAACGAGATGGTTTCTGGTTGAACAGTAGACTATAGTACCCTACACACGGTACGTAGGGTATGCTGGCTTTGCTTCCGGCGTCGAGCTTGTATTCTGGCATAGGTGAAAGCTTGCATCATCAATATGTGTATAGAGCATGATTCCTACGAGTATGGTGCTCGACGGCACTGCTGCTGGGATACGTACTGCGGGCAAAATCGCACACTTCTCAGCATGTAAAGGCTATACTGCCGTTTCAAGCTATCACACGTACGACAGCGAGGGCAAACGCGTCGAAAGCCAAGCAGCTGCCGATGACAGCTCCGAACGTCGGCCATATAGCCAAGCAAAAGCCGAGAACACGGGGTCGTACAGGAACTATGCTGCTTCAGGCGTAGCGAACACCAACGCCAGGCATTGCACGAGAGATGTGGCCTTCATATTTGAGAAAGAGGTAGCTTTCGCAAAATATATCTCGAGATAACGAATCTCGAACTTCTAGTTTCCATGTACGGCATGCAGCTGAGGACGCCAAGAGACCAGGAGAGGGGGGGGGGGGGGGGGGGGGGGGCAGGTGCAACCGCACCGATACAGCTGTCGACGAATGCAGAAATAAAATGGTAGATCGTGCAGCAAGATATCGGCTCGACTAGTCCTTGAATTATATTACTATTTGTTTCCTATTGATAGATTCACTGGGGGGGGGCGCGGCAGGGGTAGTACCGGCTCTTGACTCCGTTATTTTTTTAGAGTGGACATGAGATGGCATATAGTGTGACATGGTCCCCGTATCGGTCTTTATATAAAAAAATTAAAAAAAAAACAACAGCTGTGAGCTCGAGGATTTCGTCGAAGCTCATCTTTGCTAGCTGAGTGTACTTCGATCGCGCGTACTTACGGATTTTATATGTCCTCATGTAGGATGTACATCCCGTATGAGGGGGACATAATCTGAGGCTGTAGAATTCAGGAAGTGTGTGTCTATTTGTGGGGGAAGAAGTAATTAAAAATAAATCGGTATTTATATATAGCAGAGACGAGAACTTGTTATTACGTTTTTACCATCGCGTTGAGCTCGCCTAAAAAACGATGTTTCTTTTTTCCTCTCTCGTGTATTCTTTCTTCCTTTTTTGCCTTGTCTCTCCCTTTGTTTTCACCCTATGCCGGTGTCTTCCTCTTTCTCGTGTTGCCTCGCCCGTGCAGCATTCATCTGTTCCTCTTGGGCACGTGTGTTTTTCTTCTAGGGGCGCTTCTGTCTCCCTGTGTCATTTACGTCATTTGTATTATGTTTTCTTTCAGAACTCGTTTTTTTATCTGTATTTTCAGGTCTTTTTGTTTTTTTTTGGTTCGGCTCGTTCGTGTCGTTGTGTTCTCGTACCCAGTCTCACTTGCTTTACCCATTAATTTGCGTTTTATTTTGTTTTTGTTTCTCTCTGTTCACAGCCTGTGACCACATAATTTATTTCTCTCTAGGATTGGGAATCAGGGCAGGCACTGGGTGTACTGACGTGGTTGAGTAGAAACAACGGGTTCAATGTGAAGACAACACACACATGTAAATCTCAGCCTTCTGATGTTCTTATTAGCCTGTTTGTTACAGTACTCGTATTATGTATCCTGACATACGAAAACAAATCAGAACTTTGGGATCTAGCAATCAGTTGAAAAAGCACTCCTTCAAACAAATAATCCAGCCTGGAATGGATTTTCGATTTCTTATTACAGCAGTAGGTGTCCTGTACATACTGTTTGTATATCATGCAAGTACGTATATAGGTACCAGGCGCTCCAACGATTACGCCCGTAGATATCTAGGATTGAACATGCCACGCAATAGTATTGACAAATCTCGCGCAACGTGCCCCGCGCGGGAAGGCCTGCTTTGGAATTGCAGCGGTACAGATAGCAGTGAAGTATGCGTAGGTCCACGAAATAAACAGCTCGAGGAAATCGTCACGCCCTCATTTTGATGAAATGTGCTAAGAAATACTGTAAGAAAGAAAATAGGGTTACGTACCAACGGCGAGTTTTACGAATCCAGGCAAAACTTAAAACGGGGCGTCTGCCCGACAGAGCTCAAGGGCGGTGGCTCGATAATAGTGTCCCACGTCGAGGCTTGCTCGGATTATGTCCGTGGCTCTTGTCGACGGCCCCCTACTCGCACTGCTGCAGTTAAAATTGTGCATATTTTTGTGGAGGACGAAGGTTCATCGGAGTCTCCTTCACTAAGCTTCTGTGGTGACATGGGAATAAGAACCAGCAGTAATAATATCTCAACACCAATGAAACACAGACAAACACACGCACGCTCACCAGACGAAGAACGGAGGAAGCAACCGACCGCCAGGCCGGCTAGGGAGGAGCTACCCCTCATGTGATCGCCGCGTACAGCAGTAGCAAGTAGCAAGTAGGACAGGTCCCGGCGGGAAAGCTTTCGCCTTTTTTTTTTGTCTTGTCTTCGATTTCAATAATAGAGGCGTGCAGGGGTAAGACAGGAAATGACGAGAGGGATTTCGTGCTGGATATGAGGTAGTAGGTGATCAGATAGATTGTGAGATGAGAGGCTTTGGTGAGTCGGTGTATTTATATATTTTCAGATGTCGTATACGAATATTACATTGTTTGTGACATAGAAACGTATGATACTCGTATGAAACAAAAACGATACGTACACATGCTCTGAACGATAACTGACGTCTAATAACTTCGTACTCGTACTATCAATATAAATATTTAATATTATTATTTATATGAAACGTTTGGATAAATCGAAATTTCGAACATCGTACTCAAGATCTGAGTACCCTATCGACAAGATCCGGATGTTCTCTGATACGTTCGGAGTTGATTTATAGTTGGGATACCCCGTGCTACGTATAAACTGCTCTGCTGCTGTACCTGATACCTGGGACGACTGCTAAGGGGACAACTCGTGCACCGGGTGCTTGGCACAGCCTCGCTCAAGAAGAGCGGTGGGTCGAGAGT
>MEHQ01003701.1:99223-155260 GCA_008828725.1 Saccharina japonica | reverse complement strand
CCTATAGCTCTGATCACGTGAGAGGAATGAGTCGAAATGCCGCCGGTGAGCCGTGGACGCCTATGTCGACGATTCGGAAGACAACTGAACGAGTGCCCTTCCAGAAATCCGAACCCTTTTTCGAAATGGACGAGACCGGAGAGCTAGAGAGGACAGCACTCTCTCTGTGAACCAGATGACCAGCGGCAGCGAGGATGCCAGCTATCCCAAGGTGAGAGCACGCGATTGGAAGGTTTTCATGTGGGCGGGCAACACATCATAGCTTGGAGCAGACCGCGTCATATTTAGCCCCCCCAGTCCCTCGTCTGTTGTGTCGTATCGTCGTATCACGTACCAGGTACGTACGTACCCGGGGATCACGCTTTTCGTACGTCTGATCAGCAATCGCTCATACGTACCCAACCAGAGCGATGCTACAAGACTTCGGCCTCGCCACCTACTCTCTATCTCGAGTTAGACCCGCACCAGCAATGAGATAACCCCTTCGCTCATCATTTTGTGATGGCCTGTTGCTGTACCTGTGGATTGAAATTTGGTACCTGACCGCTTAAAATTTAAATACGCAACGGTCTGTACTTTGAACTATGAATTTTGAGCTGTATCGTACCAGGTACCTGGTACTGCTGTACTAAAGTACGAGGTACTGCTGTACTGCTGCACGAGGTACTGCTGAACTGCTGTACGAGGTACTGCTGTACAAGTACCCACGTCGTACACAGCAGTACCAGCAGGTACTATACTCGTAGTACTGATGTACGTGTTGTTACAATGTAGTCGTACGTATACGATAGCATATCTCGTACACATGGCATAACTGGTATTATAGCTGCTCTTACCGGTACCGAGCGAAGGGCAGTCCAGCCGCCGCAGCGAAACAATTGTGCACGAGTCCTCAATGTGGAGCTGGTGCAAGGGTTTTACTTTCGGCGTTGTACTATACGTATTGTACTACAGCAGTACACTATCGGCCCTCTCATAAGAAAGTGCCCCACAAGAAACTCAACCTAAACATTACGGGGGAAATAAGAAAGTCGACAGCTATTATACTGAAGTTAGTGTTGGGCACACCCCTTCCTCAAATAAGAAAGTCAGCCTAAGCCCGATTTCTGGTTTCTTATGAGCGGGCCGGTACTGTATAGTAGCACCGCAAGACTGCAGTACTGCTGTACGAGTACCCGCACAAAATTTAATACGCACTACAGTTTACCTGGTATCACTTGAAAATATCACCGAAACACTTCTTAGCAGCACGTATTCATACGTCACCAGTATGTACAGCCAGTGGTACCACACAAGACAGTGACCCAAACCAACGTTATATATCTACAAAGGGAACTCGTTTGTTTCGGTCACTGTCTGGTGTATATAGCAGCAGTTACAAGACGACGGGTTACGTTTCGTGATTTTGATTTTCCATATTTTTTTTTCGACATTCACCGTCAATCCAAGACATACCTCGAATAAACGCAACTCGTCCTTCGGCCTTCATTCCGTTTTAGGATACCGGAAACGGGGTGTTAAAAAAAAAGGCTGCTGTTTAATCTCCTCATCCCGACGACGTCGTATTCCCTGCGTGCGTAGATGTTTGTTTCAAGCTTGCATCGAGAGTGACAACCACCCCGTCGACGTAAAAATATGGCATACTTTTTTTTAATCATCCTCCTTACGCGTCCGCTACATATGCGCGTTGTAATTTGTTTTACTGTAGGTGTGGCAGATGCCGTGTCTGTTCGCCTTCAAGAAAGGTCGGCTCGCGTTCAACCTTCTAATAACACGTGCTACCTACACCGACGAAGGGGCGAACGCCATGTGGTACATATCTGCCGCTGTCTCCGCCCGTATCTCCTCGGTGAGTGCCTCCGGCCACCATTGCTGTAGTTGACCACTGTGTTGGAGTTTGTATTTTAACCATGTACTCGATATCTAAAGCTACGCAACGAGATATCATCTGCCAAAAGTGGGAATCTCCGCATCCTTGTTGAAACCTACCATATGCCAGTTGTGCAAGGCGCGACGGCCCAACTCAATTCCCGATACATTATCCTGAACGCCAACTGTGTACGCTTGATGGCAACGGCACGCATTCGACCTGTCTCTCATGGAATGCACCATATTGCAGGCAATACCGACGACGACGAGCAACAGCCGTCGATCGACGGCGACGGCAGGTTGATTAACAAGAGCTTATAGAAGACGGGGTGGCCCCGTCGACAAACACGGACGAAAAACATCACCAACAGGCGCGAGGAACAGCAATATTGCCGGCTACAACGCAGACGACTGTTGCGACGACCATACCGCGAGCCTGGTGGAGGAAACCTCCACTCGCGGGGGTGCGGGGAGTTAGATCATTAGGGCGTGTGTGTTTTCTATACTTTTAGTTGCATTTATAGGCGCTGTTCCCATTTACATTGGTGGTAGAGGTGTTAATCATTTAGGTGGGATGGCTGTTGTAATGTGTAGTGGCTGTGCCATTTGCGTGTGGTTGCAGTGACCGCAGGGTGTGTCGTTCAAAGCTGCTTGGCTGGCACAGGTTGCCAATGCTATTCCCTCTCTTGTGTTCGACTGATGATACCGTCCTCAGTTTCGTATTATGGGCAGTTGAACAGAGTTGAATGCTGTAAAATTCAGAGTCCGTGTCTATATATCTTGCTGCTGCCTTCAATTACAAATATTCAATGGCCGAAAGCCGAAGACAAGTCTGTTGATAAATATTGAATGGCATATGATGCTCGTGTAACCACATGTGGGAAGTTGTTATGTTCTTGCCTTATTGTGTCGCGTTGTGTAAGGTATACTTTATCGGACGGAGGCAAAGGTTTTCCCGAAGCATACGCACGTAGATTAATTAAACAGGGCTCCAACCGTAAGCAGAGAGGAGCGCAAGGGGTACGGTAGGCAGCGACCACACCGTACGGTCGACATACTGCTGTACTACAGTTGTACAACATTATATGCTCGCACCTGTGGCGTCTGTTTGGCGCAGCAAACTCTCTAAAGGTGCATCAGAGATATAACTTGTGTGTAGAAAACTGTCCCCACAGGATCAGTTGGGCTGAGCAAACATGTACTGTAGTAGAGAAACAAATTAAATAAATTAAAGCAATAGCAATAGGTTTACTGTTCCCACATACATATGCATGCGGGAGGAGCGTGTTACTATCAGTGTCCTGTGGCGGTTCACCGTCTAAACCCACTGGATGCCGGTGTGGTGGGTGCGGATTGAAAGGCGCTGTAGGGTCACCCTTTTGTGAACACCCTCCAGCGGGTACGGTTCCATACCCCCTCCAGAGGGGTTTGGGGGGTGCAGTCAGCCTCCAGAGGGTGTGCGCCCAAACACTCTGGACGTCGGTGTGGTGGGTTTTATTTTTACCACACGATAGGGTCGATATTATTTGGACACCCTCCAGAGGGAACGATGCCATACCCTCCAGAGGGTGTTGATATATGACATTGGCCTCCAGCGCGTACACGGCCGAACCCTCTGCACGTCCGTGTGGAGTGTCTAAAATTTACCACACGGCAGGGTCCGAAAATTGTGCGCGCCCTCTGGAGGGAAGGATTAATGGCCCTCCAGCGGGTGTCCCGGGGTAGCCAAGTGGCCACGTGTGCGCCTAACTATACCCTTAGACGTGTCCGGATTATGTTTGGAGGGTTCAGGTCCGGGTGGGGTCGGGAGCAGGGTCAGGGGTGTTTAGACGCAGAGAGTTCTGGCGGCAAGCATTTATTTGTGTTTTACTTGGTCTCAGCACGTGCCTGAAATACACCCTACATATATACCAGGTATGTTGATACTGCTGTGCACACATACGGCAGTGTATTAGGTGGATCGTCGTATATATGACTGAAGACGTACGTACTACGTACCCAGGTGCGTAAAATGGTTGAATAGAGTTTGAGTGGATCGTGAAAAAGCCTGAGAAAATGAAACAACGAAAGATCGGCCGCAGACGCAGTGGAGAGCGAGGCACACTGTAGGCAAGTGGTTAACAAACAAAAATAACCAAAAACGGTTGAAAGCCAAGCATAAAATAGACATTTACAGTTGTACCCGGGACATGTTCTCTCAAAAATGGGTACAATTTGTTTTTGGCCAATCGCATGGCTCGCTGGGCGTGTTTTTTACTTGATTCCAGAATGTACCCTTTTTTGAGTGAAAACCGACCGGGTATACCCGTTTTTGGATATTGCCCATATAGTTATGTTTGTGAAATTTTCGCACATTTCGCAACTTTTCTCTTCGCGCGAGCGCTTTTCGGGAAAACGCTAAGTACACCGACACGGGAGGCCCGGTCGGACACATTGGTCGAGGTTTGAGCTCGATCCGAGCTCTGTGGCTCGCGTGGCGGGCGCTCCAAGGTTTTTTTTCGGCGGGAGTGAATAAGACGATTTCCCGGGTTTCTCTCCCTGAGGCCCTGTTTTTGTTCAGTCGTGCTTTTTTTGTGCGTTTCTTGTCGAGAGCACGGGGAGCACACACGAACAGCAGCAGCGACACCGCAGAGAGCGTGTTACAAACAGTACAACCTCAATGTTACAAACCTGCCGCCCAGCAGCAGCAGCAGCAGCAGCAGCAGCATCAGGCATTATGCCATGTATGCGCGTACGGCAGATCGGTGCTGCACCGTGGCTAGTTGCTTTTGTCGGACCCCGTTATCTTCCTAATCGTGGTACCTGCAGATCGATGCTCATGTACGAAAATCTCCGCTGTCCGGAAATGTAATCACCTTTTGTTCATTCAAAATATATATTAAATGTCCTTACATTTCCGGACAGAGTGGTACTACACTACACGGCTGTGCGCCTTGGAAACAGATCTATCTGTGCTGTGCTCTGTGTTTTTGCTACGAGTAGTTGATTTCGTAGGAGCCAGCAATCCGTCACCAAACCACACCACCATCACCTCTCTGCTCCTCGATGCTGCTGTTGATGAATTTCCATGTGTCATGCGTGTGCTCTGCATGCCGACGCATGCGATGATACCACACTTAGCAGTCGTGAGGCGATCTGACACAAAAAACGAACAATAGTTATTTCTGGCAAATAATCACGTAATATGTTGAGTCCAACGTCCCGACGCGAATTTAAAACGTGAGTTCAAACCCCGGACACGTCCTCTGTTTCCTTTTTTTTGGCATGCAGGTACGAGGGTACGAGTACACAGTACGAGTATAGGCTGTATGTTAAATGTCTCCAGAGCTTTATCCCTTCGTAGTAAAAATGCCCGGGTACTCGCGAGTACAACTACTTACTACGTATTACTACTCTGGAAATCTCTGTTATCACACGTCACGAGTACAAGAGTGAGTATTTAGGGCCCTCTGTAATTATATGGCATTTATGTAGTAAAACCCATACATACCGTAGAGCCGTACGTATGCTATGGCATTCTAACGATTTATTATATTATTAATAGTAGACGCGTTCAGTATATACATATCCACCTGTGATGTGGTGTCCTTACGGCTATAGATGGTTGATAGAATATCATACAGGTGAAGAGCCTAGTGGCGCTAAGATTGTTCTCGTATACAGAAGTTTCCTTGCGTACATCAGATAGGCAGTAGCACAGAGGATTTATAAGTCCATAGGAAGGTTCTAAGCACTAGAAGCTTCCTAAGGACGAGACATCTCGTAGGATTAGCGCTTAGAATAACATGGGAACGATATTACCCCCTGGATAGGATCTGGTATTATCCCTTGGACAGAATAGATGTTTCTTCAGAATGGCTAAACACCATAGGAAAGTTCCAGTGGCTGCTGTAGCTATCCGATTAACGGGTTGTTGGCAAGGATGTACTGTAATCTCCCGTTAAGCCGATCGAGTGAGAGAGTCTGCTCTCAGGCAGACTCTCGCCTCCCCCTACTGAGGTCACTTCTCATTCTCCCCTTCGTCATCCAGGCTTTTGTCTCTCGCCTGTCTACAGAGGTTAATAATAACAAGAGGTCTTTCCATATCGAAGAAGAAGCTCCTCTGGTTTTTGTTTCCCATGGTTGAATAGAAGAAGTCATTTTATTTGTACCTTTATTTTATTTCCAGCTTAGTAGAGCAGGGTAGCACGTAGCCAACAAGCACAACACGAGTGAGCGAGGCAACATGCATCGCTTTCCTTAGTGCTGCCGGCGGTGGCTTCTCCGCGCGTAGAGGGTACAGTATCACTACGAGCAGCGCTGTAGCCCAAGTACATGATACGAAGTAGGGCATTTCGTAGCCCATTACTGTAGTTACTTTCGTTTTCTCTCTTACAGCTCTCGATGTCATGGCATAAAACCGTACACTGTCTGTGAGGAGCTATGGTATGATGAGACGTGTGGACGTGTGGATTGAAACTTGCGCGTGTACCTAATCCGTAGCAGTAGTAGTAGTAGTAGTAGTACCAGCGATCACTTGCTCCTCCCGTTGATTTCGAGGCGCATATGCACGCCGTCCAGACTCAGTAATGAGCGCGCTCTCTTGATGCATGCGATCGGCTAGTACGCTTGCAAAYTTTATGCCCTCTACTACGTCCCCCTCGCGCGTCCTTAATTTTTGAGACGTACCCAGGTCAGGTTGTTCTCTGGACTTTTGTTTTTTCCTAAATATAACACGTGCCGACGCGTACCGATTTTTGTGCGATAATAACACGTTGCTCCTTAGCGTAGCGTTCAAGGCTTCAGGCTTGAGTACGTGTACCCATTGCCCCGTAGATTTCTCTTTGTTTCCATTGCTTAAACAAGATGTGCCTACCTGTGTGTGTGTGTTCTTCACATTAAACCTTCCTTTCTACCCGTCGACATCCAGCACACCCAGTGTCCCGTGCCGATTCATCATCCTAAAAAGGTACCAGTTCTGTGGTCACAAAACTACGACACAGAGATACTACGCTCAGTGCAGTAAGCAGAGCAGACAATGCAATGCCATATACGACAGGCAAGACCTACCCTGCTAGCAATCCAGGTGCATGCAAGAGAAAAAAAGAGAAAAGAAAGAAAAAAGCGAAAAGGAAAAATAATAGAAAGTAAACATACTGAAGCAAATCAACAATCAAGCAACCAAACAAAAGCATGACAAAATGAAAAGAAAAAAAAAATGTCGTGCTTCTCCCAGATGAGATGCGACATCTAGTTAAAAGAAACCAAATGAAATGAAACGAAACGAAATGAAATGAAATGAACCGAAAAAAAAACAGTGCCAACAAAGCAAGACTAAGAACGACTTGAAAAGACAGGCAGAACCAGACCAGAAAGGACAGGCAGCCGGAGCACACCAAAAGCACCTTCCAGCCGGCCGAGGCAGGTTTGTGCCCGTAGTACAGGCAGGTTCTACCAGCTAGTCGGTCTGGTATCTACTCTGTTTGCCGTCTCTTTCCTGCTTTCGTCCGCCGCGGTTTCCCTACGAACCCCCCCACCCTCCGTCTCCATTCCCTTGGGCGCCACCCATTCAACGGATAGGTGGCACTTCCTACTCAGTTCCGTTTCGTTCTCGTGCCACACACGAGA
This sequence comes from Saccharina japonica, assembly GCA_008828725.1. Taxonomy (NCBI): domain Eukaryota; class Phaeophyceae; order Laminariales; family Laminariaceae; genus Saccharina; species Saccharina japonica. The sequence goes on along the minus strand of MEHQ01003701.1, from coordinate 147,784 downwards.
GTCCAGGAAAGATAAGAGGAAGTAACAAAAAACAAAATGAATACGTACGTAGCTAAGCAACCAAAGAAAGTCCTAGGAAAATACGCAGGGGCGGAGAGACGAAGGAAAAAAGCGATCACGGCAAAATAAATAAGTAAAACAAAATAAATGGATGATGCGAGGGATTGTAGCATCGCTGTCGTGCCCGCTACAACAGGCGTTACACCAAGCAAAAACATGAAAGAATAAAGAATAAAAAATAAATAAAAAGATCACCAGAAATAACCAAGGGAAACAATACCCAGTTCGCCATCCACCCAGCCAGGTAGTACTTCTTCCTCATCACAGTGATAAGAACGAGAGTAACAACGAAACTGAAGAAGACGAAACGAAACGAAAAAAAAAAACAACAAACAAACAAACAAACAAACAAAAAAACACAACAGAGCCGCGTTCGAAGCAGCTACAGAGAGAGGTGCGCGGCACGGGTAGTCTAGGCGGGACTTACTAGTCAGCCTGGTACCTTGCTATCCTGTCGGCTGTCTCCCTCCTGCTTTCATCAACCGCGGTTTCTGTACGACTGTTGCCCCCTCCCTTCCCATTCCCTTGTGCACCCCCCGCGACGGATGCGTGGCGCTGTCTACTCAGTTCCGCCTCGACCTTGTGCCACCGGACCATGAACTGTTCAGCCGCTTCGAGGACCCCCCTGTACCACTTGCCCACTTTAGTTGCTGCAACGGTCCACCTGCGGTCTCTACTCCAAACACCAACGGGACCTGTGCCGTGGACCCCTTGGTGGCTTGAAACACCTGGAGGTCTTCAGCAATGCATTTCTGCCAGGACTTCGGTTGTCCGCCCGGTCTGCGTCCCTCCCCACCCGTCATGGTCCCGAACATCACCCGACTGGGTAGTCGCCCCTTGGGTTGCCGTGCCACGGCTCCCGCAAAGAACAGCCGTCGTTTACGGAATCGTAGTTTTCAATGCTCTCGCATCGTGTCTGCTTGAGAGCCGTTGCGTACGAGAGGGTCCTATAGTCGCCACGCTGCCGACGCTGGAAGCCAATGACACGCAGGAGGATTTGGTGTGTTACCGTCGGAGCCTGGCGAAGTGTTGTCACTGAGGGTCCACGCCACACATCCGTAAGCAGGGTCTCAATCACCTCGGCCTTCAACATGCGGACTTTCAGCCTAATCGAGCCGTCTTCATGTCGTACAACTCTGGTCCGAACCGTTTGAAGCACGCCCACATAGACGGATCCGTCGTTCGATTTCGAGTGAGAGGCCAGCGTCTTCGTGGTTAATGCCGCCGAGGTACAGGAACTGGTCGTTGTCTATACCTCTGACCAGCTGCTTCGATAACGAGCGGCGAGGAGGGGGTGTCTGGTCCCGTGTTCGTAGGATCATCGTTTCGTTTTCTTTTCTGAAACCGTGAGGCCTGCTGCTTGGAAGACAGTCACGATGACTGTCATCATTTTAGCGAGACCCTCCGCAGACTTTGAGACAATTCCTGCATCATCGGCGTACAGCATACCCCATACAAGCTGTGTGTGTGTGTGTGTGTGTTCTTCACATTAAACCTTCCTTTCTACCCGTCGACATCCAGCACACCCAGTGTCCGTGCCGATTCATCATCCTAAAAAGGTACCAGTTCTGTGGTCACAAAACTACGACACAGAGATACTACACTCAGTGCAGTAAGCAGAGCAGACCATGCAATGCCATATGCGAGAGGCAAGACCTACCCTGCTAGCAATCCAGGTGCATGCAAGAGAAAAAAAAGAGAAAAGAAAGAAAAAAGCGAAAAGGAAAAATAATAGAAAGTAAACATACTGAAGCAAATCAACAATCAAGCAACCAAACAAAAGCATGACAAAATGAAAAGAAAACAAAAAAAAAAAAAATGTCGTGCTTCTCCCAGATGAGATGCGACATCTAGTTAAAAGAAACCAAATGAAATGAAATGAACCGAAAAAAAAAAAAAAAAAAACAGTGCCAACAAAGCAAGACTAAGAACGACAGGAAAAGACAGGCAGCCAGAGCACACCAAAAGTACCTTCCAGCCAGCTGAGGCAGGTTTGTGCCCTTAGTACAGGCAGGTTCTACCAGCTAGTCGGTCTGGTACTGGTACCTACTCTGTTTGCCGTCTCTTTCCTGCTTTCGTCCGCCGCGGTTTCCCTACGAACCCCCCCACCCTCTGTCTCCATTCCCTTGGGCGCCACCCATACAACGGATACAGCAGTACAGCAGTGCACGTACTATCAAAGTCAGTGTTTCTTATTTTTCGGCGGGAAATGGACCTGCTCGTACGATACAGCAGAATCCACTGCCCCCCCCCCTACCTTGAAAATATATACAAGTATATACGAACGTATATACATATGTACTCGTATACTCGAGCTCCCGTACGAGACGCGGGGCGACATTAGTACGACAGTATAGCAGAGCCGTTTGTACCCCGCCAGAGACACATATCACGTATGTACGAACGAACGTTATGTACGTATATATGTCCCAGTTAGGTACCACAAGAAAGGGCTCCACTTGCCGATGGCGGCCCCTGTCATTTTGCCAGTTGTTGTGTTTTTCTTTGCCCGATTAGAGCACACACCGATAATTTTTTTTTGGGGGGTTCGCAGGCTGAGTAGGTTTTGCAATATTATCAGTAGGAATTGCGCACACACGCAGACACCGAAACATCGTGCGTGGCCACCGCAGAGGGAAAGCTTGGCACGTGGTTTAAATTGCAATTGGCTGCAACAATATGTACGTAGGATTTAAGAGCCTGTAGCGTATAATAATTTTCTTGTTGTTATCACGCTATGCCTCCAGTGTCTGCGCATCGTCCCGTGTGTTCGTACTCGTGTGGCGTGTTGGCTTCAAGTCATTGTATTATTAGTCGTCCCACAGGGTAGGGGCAACGAGGAGTGCCCTCAGGGGTCCAGGTGCTTTCACACCCAGGCCAAAAGACAAAAATGCGGTGTAACCTATAAAAGGTTAATAGCCCGAACCGACACCAAACTGACTCGTAACTGTCATACTGAAGACTCCAAACCAACACCCTCCCGGATTCTTCACAAGACAGTGGCGACAGTGACGAACCAACAATAACAGACTCAACTCCATCACCTAAAACAAAAATGGCAAGAGGAAACTCATCCTCATGAGCGAAAACCTCTTCCACACTCCCACTCACACACTATTGCAATCACAAAAAGAGACTACAACAGCAGCTGCGCATAAGAAGTAAAAACAAAGGCGAAACATATAATGCCAGAGATCGCGAGGTTCCCCGGACAAAAACCCCTTTTGTCCCCTACTACCGTAATAGATTCACCAATCATAACGGTAAAGCGATATAGCAAAACTTGTCCGCAAAATAGAATTCACCCAACGCTAAAAGTAGCCTAATCCCTCCCAGCTACCGAAGTATCTGACCATCCACAAGCCACCACGTTTCATTGCAATGACAACTGCAAAAACAAAACTTACTTGTGCATCAAATCAAATCTTCAACATATCCCCCTTTTCGAATTCCCAGACAAGATTGCAACCACCCATCAGGTTCGGAAAAACAATATTGGTAGTTGAATGAATAGTCATGACTTTGCATCTAGTCTCTCAATATGAAGCCACAAAGAGATACCAGCCAAACCAAAAAGTCAGCGTAATCACTCATACTGCACAACAAAAATACACCCGTCAAGGCGTACTTACCCTCGCCCCCCCCCCTTAAGCCATAAAACCTGACTTTACAAACTGTCCATACCAACCGCTATACCCCTCGGGGAACGCCACACATGGCGAGCTGGAATTGCAAGACAGCTTGTCTATATCAAAACACCGTTCTGGGACCAAAGTAAGGGGGGTTTGGGGGGTCCAATCGGGATGGACCCAATCAATATCTCTCCTATAATACGTACTCGTACCATCTACGACTCTACCCGGAACGAACGACAATTTTTCTTACCATTCAGAAATCCAACCCGAATCGCAAACGACACTTTACGTACCATTCTCCCGTGCAAACAACTGTCCGCAAAATGATACTGCTATGATTGGTAAAACAACTAATCAATCATGAATAAGCTTACCCTCCCTCATTTTGCAATCAGTAATGGACAGCCCAAAAACAAAAGATACCCGCAAAATCAATAAAATCAGTAGTCACCACCAATACCACATACCAGTAATACACCTTTCAAGTGCACATACGTACGTACCCTTATTTCTCCTAACCGTTAAAAATGTAGTTTCAGTTCCGCCAGTCCCCTTCTGGTCCTCCTGCCTTTACCAGAAAAACACTACAAGTTTTCAGACGTACAAAGACTGTTTAATTTGAACATGAAACTACATTACAAAACTACAAGGCGAAAAACGGTTACGTACACCATCCAAAATGAATCTTAGACGATACCCAATCTACCATCCACGGCTTCTCCACCCTTGGCCGTGAACAAAACATACCCATATTTCTCCAAACTGTCAAAACACATACATTTCAGTTCTACCAGGCCCCTTCTGGTCCTGTCTACACCAGAAAAACACTACAAGTTTTTCGGATTTGCAAGACTGTTTGATTTGAACATGAAAATATACATTTCAAAACTACCAGGAGAAACAGGCTACGTATACCCATCCATCGACCAAAAATAGATTTCGATCGACTGGTGGTGCATCCATCGTAAAAACAACTCATTTCTACGAAAATCCCACCACAATGACCAGACCTGCCCCCCACGCCCCGCGATGTTGCCGGACCCTTCATGAAGCCCCGGCTGACGAAACACCCAGATCTGCTCTCTCCGTGACCTCCCCCGCTGCTGCTGTTGCTGCTGCTTATCATGGAGTGCGTGCGGCCATGCCGCTCGACTTATTGCCACCCGGACGAAACCCCATCGTTATATTGGTACTGCTGCAGACAGCCCCCGATTACCCCACGTCCGGTTCCTGCCACCGCTGATTTTCCAGCAGCAGAATGCACGCGGCTATTATGCGGCGCGACTTTGCCCCACCAAACAACCCCCCAGGTAGAGTGCACACGGCTGGCGGCCGTGCGACTTTTCGCGGAATATGCAGACATGCTTCCCCTCGTTTCCGATTACCACCACACCTGCTTCCTCCACAACCAACCTCTGAAGTGGAGCGCGTACGGCATCAACATGTCGCACGACTTTGCAATCCCTCTCTCGCCACACACGAAGGAGGTGCCTACGACTGGTACGCCGTAGGGCGTTTTAGGTGCTGTTGTACGTCCGTCCCCCCTCCACACAGCAGGGGTACGTAAGGTTATACTCCCACCATACGTAGGACGTAAGCTGCTGCTGCACCTTGCCTACAGCTGCTCCACCGTAGGGCTTTACGTACTGCTGTACACACATACAGCAGCAGTAGTTGACGACGTCGACTCCACGACATCGACTGCGGGTTTATCCACCATTCACACACGGTCTCCTTGCCCAGCGTCAGCACATTCTCCCAAGTGCCATATACATACAACGCTGCTGCTGTACAAGCATGGAGAAAGCCATCAAAGTCTCCAGAAACGCCGGTAACCCGGACAGCCGTGCGTGTCGAAAGACCCCTCACCTATGGGACCCCCCTCCCGGTTCCCACAGTCACCATCGGACGGTTCCGACGATGGTGGTATAGCATCCCTCCCTGCTGCACCACAGCGATGGTTAGCTGTTGCTTCCCACCGGACTCCTCCTGCGCTTCGCATTCTTGGTTGCTTCGAAATCGTGAGCATCATTCCTCCGCTGCACTTTCTCAGCTCGCGAAAGCAAGGCCCTGATCTAATACTTGAGCTCGAAGGTCACCCACCTAGCCCCCATGAGGCTCGCCGAGACTCATAGAGTGTTCGTACTCGTGTGGCGTGTTGGTTTCAAGTCATTGTATTATTAGTCGTCCCACAGGGTAGGGGCAACGAGGAGTGCCCTCAGGGGTCCAGGGCTTTCACACCCAGGCCCAAAAGACAAAAATGCGGTGTAACCTATAAAGGTTAATACCCGAACCGACACCAAACTGACTCGTAACTGTCATACTGAAGACTCCAAACCAACACCGTGCTCCAGAGTTTCCTGTTTCATCTCGAGTAGAGATGTTACGGCGGAGTCACAATCGTTGTCCAACCATTAGTAATAAACACGTACGACTGCTGTCAAAAACCACTGCTGTCCTTTTTAGTTTTTTTTTTTTTTTTTTTTTTTTTATTATTGTTTTTTGTGTCGATTAGTGTCGACCGGCTACACTGTTCACATACGTACTGTCCAATCCTTGCCGTAAATGGTTGCTGTTTGCCGGCGTCTTCTGCCCTTTGCTCTCTGACGACAAGGCACATACATTTTATCAGAGATTTGGCGAGTACTCGTTGGCCGCGAGCATTCGCAGGGGCACAACTGATTATACTTGTGTACCGTTAGTTGTGTGTGCTTTTATTTCATCTTATTCCGTACGTGTATCACCAAAAACAAAGTACATTTCGACCCCCAAACAAATACCAAGTCTACTTCGATCCCGACACTCAAACATCTTCATACAAAAACCATAAGATCATTTCGATCGCAACACTGAAATCAAGTAATGTTCGATCCCAACTCTAAAATCGAGTTATTTTCGTTGCCAACTGTAAAAATGACGTCCATTTCGATGCCCCGACACAAAAGCCAAGTCATTTTCGACTACCCAAACCAAATCCAAGTAGATTAAGATGCCTACACTAAAACCTAATAATTTTTGACCCCGATACTGAAACCAAATCATTTTCAGCCCGCCCACAAAAACGACAGTAACTCGATTTTGATCGAGACAAAGCACTAAAAAATAAAACAGCAATTACGCATGTACATACCTGGTAGAGATTAGGCACGAAGGAGAAGCTGCAGGAAGGAGTGAGACTCCATATTTATACGTACAGGTATGTATTCTCCAGGGCTTTAGCCATGGAGTTTCAATCCACAAGGTTTCCTTTTGTTTTACTAAGTTAGCCCTTACTTTCTTATCTTCGAGGATGTTTATGAGTGATGAATGTTGTAGATCAGGCTGCATTTTGTCGGAGGGCAAACGAAATAGTAAGAGCCAACTCAATTTCGATCCCCACACCGAAATCAAGTCAATTCGAATATTTCCCGCTCGCACACAAAAAACAAGTCAATTATACCACCCACACAAAAACCGAGTCCATGTTGAACTCACACTAAAATCAAGTCATTTTCGGCCCGCTCACGAAAACCAAGTCATCTATAGACTTTCATGTATGCTGTTTGGTTTTCATGTTCGTTCTTGCGCCACTCCCCTAGGCACGTCCCGGAGGGGAACCTTGTATCAAATATCATTCTATACTGATATGGACGCAAATATAAGGAACGGGAGTAGTTTACGTTCCTTATATCTTTGGCCGCGGTATTACTTTCCGACTCCACCTATATTTATTATTAGGGCAACTGCCAAAACCAAGTATACCTGATCCATTTGAGCAAAAAACAGGTATATACTAAAACCAAGTACAAAACGCACGCCACGAACGGTGTTTTTCGGGACTTTTTGGCTGTGAGAAATAATCAAACATACTTTTGAATTTGCGCCTGAACAGCAGAATGATAGCGAATGTGTGCGTCCTCCAAACTCTTGATAAATGTGATATGTTATTTTCAGTATTGGTATTCCACAAGTGTAACTTGTGGTCTCTGGAACGGATTCAATATATTTGTCTGTCTGTATGTCTGTCTGTCCGAGGATTCTCAGTCTGGGGTACCCCACGGCCAAATTTCTTTCGAAACTGCTACACCCGTGCCGCACGCAACAGGTCGGTAACCCTCGAGGAGGCGATCGTCATGCTCAAAACCATACCTACTGGGGTGCCCTTTGTGTGAAGTAGTCAGGGTCGGCTGCCAGCATCCGCGAGCCGAGCAGCAGCAGTCGCGGAGAGGCGGGTCTAGCAGCAACCCGAGGCCGGTGTATAATTTCAAGTGGAATCGGATTAATGTGAATCATGTTTGGGCAGGGTCACGCAATTTTCTGTGCTGGGAGTGATCAGGTGGCAAAGGCGTTTCCCTCAGTCCCAGTCTCTCTTTATCGCTACCTCCCCCCCTCCCTCCTTCTCACCCTCCCTCGCTCGCTCTGTCCCTCTCCCGCCTTCCGTCCCTCCCTCCCTCCATACCTCTCTCCGCCCCTTCCCTTTCACGCTTCCCTCCTCTCTGCCCCTCAGCTCCCTCCTCTGTCCCCCTCAGCACCGTCCTCGAAACAAAGATGTCACGACAAAGCAACTTGGACCATTTGACAGACAGCCCCTGGACTGACACCATTCTACTAGGTTTTAGTGTTATAATCACTCGGCCCTATGCCCTTGACAGCGTAAGTTTGCCTTGCTTGACGTGACATAATTGTGGAACACAAATTTTACACCTTCCGACCACGGCAGACCATGGTGGAAACCGGATTTTCCGAAAATATGCATGGTGAGACACATACATATATATGTACATACGATACGGGTACAAAGCACTCGTAATTATGTGACCGTTGGCGCGGTAGCCAAAAATCTCTTTTGTTTCGAGCGAGGGGCAGAGAGTCACAAGATGTACTTCGTATACACATCAAGTGGGGGCATGTGTTAGGTATCCTTATCGTTTCAATAGCTAGTAACGATCTGCGCGAGTTTTTCCCAGCATCAATTGTACGTGTCAAGCAGCACCGGCACGCTGCAGAGAGTTTCAACCCGCCGCCGCATGGAAGATCCATATCTAAAAATGAATGCGCGATGATCGCAACGGTATCTACCCATCGCGAGATCCATACCCAACAACAACTACTACTATATCTGTAAGTCCGTGGGTTCCTCGCGGGTGTCCACTGACGAGGACAGGAGAAACCGGTATAGTCGCGGAGCCGAGTGGGTTAAAATATGAGTATACATATCAAGCAGGTATTATTAATAGTACAGTTGTAAGTGTAGGAGGTACGTGCGTACGTATCATACGTACGTACTGTACGAGGCGAGGTGGGAAAAAGGGTTGTGTTGTTCTTTTTCTTTTTGTTGTTGCTGCTGTTGTTGTTGTTGGTAGTGCAGGCACAGCCATAGTTACTGGGTGTAGTTCTACCGTGGTGATCGTTGGCGCGGTAGCCAAAAATGTCTTTTGTTTCGAGCGAGGTGCAGAGAGTCGCAAGATGTACTTCGTATACACATCAAGTGGGGGCATGTACTATTAATAGGTATCCTTATCGTTGCAATAGCTAGAAACGATCTGCGCGCGTTTTTCCCAGCATCAATTGTACGTGTCAAGCAGCACCGGCACGCTGCAGAGAGTTTCAACCCGCCGCCGCATGGAAGGTCCATATCTAAAAATGAATGCGCGATGATCCCAACGGTATCTACCCATCGAACAGATAATTCTTCGACTTCGGGATAAAGAATATGTGCGGGATCACATTCTGGCGAAATCAAGAAATAATTTGATTTTTAGTTCTCTCTGTGAAATTCAGACCAGCTTCAAATCGAACACCTCAACCCGACAACGCATTGCTGGTGACTACGAACGACTGCGCTTGGGAACCTTCAGCCGGACGCGCGCGTGGTCGACGCTAGGCGTAAACACTCGGCATATATTTATCACATCTTGGGGTGTTTCTATGCGCAGTTCGGAGGTCGACAGGCTTCTTCGGTTCTTCGCTGTGTGCTCCCAAAATACTGCTGCAACCAACCTCATACTAATACTCGTGTAATAGCACATAAAGATCCATACGCGCCGAGTTACCTACTCTGTGTTTGTTTGCTGATGCTTTGAGATACCTCACCCGGCGAGGTCGTGTGTGGGCCTATAGGTCTATCCAAAGGGGGATACACGCGTGACCCACGCCAGGTGGAAGCATCTACTGTATCTCTCTGGCTGTGGTGACGACCCTTCTGGGCACATAACCACACCTTATCTATCCCATCGCATCTCTGCTCTCGTCGATCTCCTTGTTGGTATCAACATATATATATATATATTAATCATGTGACAGTCATAAAGAGTTTCGGAAAAAAAAATGAAAACAAGAGAGTCGATGCCCATGCTGGTGCTCATGAATGGCGGGGTATTTGTCCAGGATTATTACGACTTGCTCATGTTTGGGGATTATTGCCAAGTCATCATCGACACGACTTTTTTTGCAGCAGGCGAACCGCGAAGTCGAGTGAGAAACATGTGACTACTGCACGAAATGCCATGAACTTCCGGTCGACCACGGTGCTCCACCACCTTCCGCCATGACCTTCTCCCTCCGCTCCTCCGCCCGTATCAATTTTCCCACGGTCGTTGCCTTCCTCCTTGCCGTCGTCCAACTCATCGAGGTTGTGTGCGTACGCATCGTACATTTTTTCCCCTTTGTTTCCATTTCCAACAGCGCGAACACATCCTTCACATCCCCACCCCGTCTTGCCCGCCTGGCCTGAAATCAGACCTACCTGCTGCTGTGCTGCTTTCGACACCACAGCAGCAGTATCACGAAGCCACGACTGGATGGGGCAGGCGGCGGGCCCTGCCGCTCTACGATTTAGCGCCCGCCGAGTGGGTACTCGCCTCTCCCACATCCTCCTCGCGGTCTCCCAGCTTTGAGGTTGCGTGCCGGTGTCTGTTTGCTCTCGTACGAGTACGTACCCATCATTTCTCCTTCCAGCAGAACACTACTTTCCCCGCCACGGCATCACCAGCCGACCACTCGTTCAAGGAAGATGGCGCGCCCTGTCACCGTACGCTGTGGTGGCGTGTCATGCATCCCAGGCTGCTGTAGTGGCGGTGCAGGCGCCCTGATACCGCCTGTGTTCTGTACCATGACCACAACCCTGCGCAGCTTGACTGCTCATGCCTGGACTCCATTTTTCGACCCTTTTCTTTGAGCAAGAACTGAAAAAAAATTGCCCATGGAAAAAAGGTAGCCGTTAACGTCTTTTATGCGGCGAGACTTCGGCCGTCTTTGATCAACCACGTCATTGAGCAAGTTTTGTTCCACTTTTTTTTTTTTCCGAAACTCTCTATTTAAATAAAATTATTATAAATACGTCAGCTGTGAGTTCAACCGATTGAATAGTAGATACTCAACTATTGTAACGCTGCCCAGACCGTTACGCCAGGTATGGTTATAATATCAATGCCGATACCGAATCAAACCTACAGAGTATATCTTTAATTGGTTGGAAGGAACAGCCTACTAGATCAATCAAGCCGACGTTGGCTCAGTTACAAAGGCTACCGGTAGTTGGGTTATCGGCGATCATTCACTTTTCCAGATGGAAACATGGGAAATCACGTGGATCCCGCTGTTCTGACACCCCGCCAGCGCTGATTAAGTATAGGCTACTACTAGACTTTCCCTTCCAACCAGTAACAGCAGAATATATGACAACGATCGAACCTTGGGTAGCTAGATACTGCAGACTTGTTAGTACATACCCATTCCCTATACGAGTGTGGAGGCATAGAACATCTGCATCTCGCTTGATACCGCAGTGGTCTACGTAGACTTTGGGGTTTAATGAGGGTCAGATTGGTTCTTGTCAGCCAAATTATCGCTCCACTACAGTATTCATAAGAACATTCAAGCCTAAGGTGTCGGACATTGTGTCGGGAGTAGCAGCCCGCCCTTCCAATAGATGAAGCAAACACAGCAAGGATGCACACTTTTTTACTTTTCCGTAGCAGCAGCAGTTCCATGACGTTGATGGCACTTTCCTAGCGCCCTGATGGGACTTGAGTATACCACGAGACTGTAATGAGACTGCCGTGTAACCGCATAGGGCATTTTCATCGCGCCTCGTGGAACCTCATGAAACCTCATGGAACCTCATGGAACGTCATGGCACGCTTTTAGCACTTCATTCCACCTCAGGATAGTTCCATGGCCTGACTCTCTGCACCTCGCTCGAAACAAAAGAGAGTTTTCGCTACCGCGCCAACGATCACCATGGTAGAACTACACCCAGTAACTACGGCTGTGCCTGCACTACCAACAACAACAACAGCAACAACAAAAAGAAAAAGAAAAACACAACCCTTTCTCCCACCTCGCCTCGTACAGTACGTACGTATGATACGTACGCACGTACCTCTTACACCTACAGCTGTATTCTAGGCATATAGATACCTGCTAGGTATGGATACCCATCATTTAACCCACTTGGCTCCGTGACAATACCGGTCTCTCCTGTCCTCGTCAGTGGACACCCGCGGGGAACCCACGGGCTTACAGATATACTAGTAGTTATTGTCTGCGCCCCCGTGGTTATGGAGAAAATTTGCCTCGAAATTCACCCCAGGGGGTGTGATATACACTGTCATAAGCCAATGTTTCAAAAGCCCACTTAGGGACTCATCCCACGGTAGGGGCGCAGCTGAATTTTCCGAGCTCCTCACATGAGGAGCTCAATATCTCACCCGAAACATGACTTCGGAAACATTTGTTCGCGCAACCCGACCAAAACTTCCAATGCGGTAGTCCAAAAACAAACATACCAGTAACATATTTACAGTATCCGGTGATTAGTCACAATGTCATGAGGAGCTCAACTGGTCAGAAAATTTGGAGCCGAAAAGTGGTACCCCTACCGTGGGATTGCTCTAGGGTCCATAGTAAGTTCTGGTATATAAGTACAAAATATATATCAACTTAACTGCAGCATGTCGATGCACGAGTGGACAGCAGCGGAAATTCGTAAGCTTCGAGCTGAGATTCAATTATGGATCGGGACTTGAAATGCAAATGTGGCCAGCGACCTTCGTTGTTGTTTTCGTTGCGGTCGTTTTTGCTGTTGTTTTTGTTGTCGTCGTCAATACACTCAGCAGTCCATGTCCATCCGGACACTTATATCCTAGACAGACAAAATGCTGAAAATGTGCTCACAAACCAAACAAAGTATTTTAAAATATTAAAAAAACAAAAAAAAACGCTGTGAGATCGAGGATTTCGTCGAAACTCATCTTAGCTCTTAGCAAGCTCAGTGTGATACTTCGATCGCGCGTACTCACCGGTTTTGGATTTCCTCATGCAGGATGTACGATGTGTATATAGTAAAAGAGATGGGGCGTTAACAAACCGCGTGCGGCAACACAACACCACAACGAAGTGCTAAACCAGAAAAAAAGAACACAAGTGCCAACAACGAAACTATTTATTATTCATTATGAAATGGCACAGAGCACTGATGACGCGGGTCGTTTCTGCATTCATTCTTCGATAGATAGCTGAACCAGTAAGGCTAGCCCCCCCCTGACTACGGCCATGCATGAAAATGAAGTACACACCAGGGCATTCATTGATTGTTGCGCTGTTGCGCTGGCGCAACATTTGGTCAAAATAACCGTTTCACGCAACAGCCGCCGTGAGGCTGGTTGCGCGCAGCGCAACACGCGTTTTTGGGCGCGAAACAGTTTTCGCCGCAGGTGTACATTTTTGTCGCGCGTTTATTCTTCGCCGGAGGCTACAAAACAAGTTGGGGTCTTTTTTTCTCAAATATTAGTCGTAATGGAACATCTTCTAGGCCCCTTGTCCTATTCGATGTAGTCGAAAACAAGTATTAGGCACCTTTTCCTATTCGCCGTAGGCTCTTATTCTTTTTGAGGTACCTTTTTCTATTCGCCGTACAAGCCAAAAATGTATGAAATGGCTTTTACTTCGTTTTGAGGCGTATATTCGCGCATAGATCGCAAACTTTTCGACTCCGGCGGCCCTCCGGGAGCACTCCGGGGGCCCTCCCGGGGGGCTACGCGCAACACAATTTGCGTCGCATGCTGCGCTTCGCGCAACAGAAGCCGAACCACTAATGTATACTCTGGTACACACCCATTCCTTCTCCGCGTGCCTTGCGCTCTCGTTGAAGCCGCTCCCGGGGTGGGTCGAAACTGCTATTAATAAATATACTTGAATGCCACGTATTTATCGGAGAGAGTCGGTCGCCCCGATGGTCTAGTGGAAACCTCGAACGCTCCTAAGAGTTGATGTCTGGACTTCGAATCTCACGTGCGTCGGACTTTTGAGGTTTATTTGCCAAAAAAATAATAAAACGGAATCAACTGCTGAGCATTGCTGATGGGCACTGGAGTCCTTTTTTGGGGTCCGGTCGTTTATCTCATAATCGACCGGAGATTGTCTCCGGTTCCCGGTTATTTGGCCAAAATAACCGAGACCGAAACCGCGAAGTGTCCGGTCGGTTATTCGGTTGGTCATTTCACATAAATGGCTATTTTGCGCCATGTTCACACCCCCAAGGAAAATAAAAACTAATCGGGTGCTCGTCTGTCGGCACATCAGCACATCCTCACATTATTAGCCGTATTACACCCATTACAAAACGCACGACACACACCACGTGAAAGTTGACGGCAAAACGGAATATGTCGTTCAGGCGTCCGGCATGAGTCATTGGCGTACAACTAACAGGCGAGCAGGCGGAGCATCATAACCACGAAAAAGCGGACGTAGCGGCGTTCAGTTAGGCGAGCGGAGCTTGCTTCTTGTTCACAAGACAAAATTGACGAGGGTTTCCAAAACCACTCAACACTCAACACTCAGAAGCAAATTGATGACTGATGATCCGATAGCTTTGATTACCCACCACAATACTGGCTTATCAACGCTCAACACGCAGAAGCAAAACTTCTTGCGGTTCAGTTCTTCTCTGAGGAAGAAAAAACAAAAGTCGTCGTCGAATTTGAAGCGGTACAATAGAGAAATAAGGACTGCGTAGGAGAACGCACTGACTTCTCGTGTTGGTTCATTGACTCGTATATTATTGATCGTATTTTTGATGGCTGACGATCCGTTAGCTTTGATTACCCGCCACAATGCTGACTTCTACGACGCAACAACCACCTATCTATTGCTGCTGTGCTGCTGTGCTGCTGTGCTGCTATGGCTACTGCTCCAGTGCGTTGTGCGTGTGTGTGTGCTGATATATATGGGGGTTTCCATACAGATACAGATGCGTTATATGGGGTAGGGGATAGGGGGCACAATAACCGACCGGAAGTAACCGGTCCGGTTATGTCCGGTCGGATACTTGAAATAACCGAATAACCAGTTTCAAAATGTCCGATTTTCGGCTACGAAAACCGGAGCGCGGTTTCTGGTTAAACAACCGTAGGTCGGCCCCGGTGCTCGACACTGCTGCTGAGAGCGCCTAGTAGCGTGGGTAGGCACACTTCGACGAGAGTCGACGAGGGAAGAAAAAGCCGAAGTCTTCTCGCGATAAAAATGCAAGGCAAGAACCGTAGTGGGGAAGGAGGGGGAGGAGCCTATTTTGAACTCGAGTACCAATGCTAGTAGCCTTTGAAGCTGGCCACTAGTCTACCGGGGCGACCGGCTTTTGATATTGTTGTTTTTGTTGTTTTTCTTCACATTAAACTCGCTTCAGTTGCTAATCCCTATAGTCTGATCTAGCAAGATCACGGCCCGTGGTCACAAAAGTGCTAGAGCCATCAGAGAATCCTAAAAAACACGTACACTTAGCAGGGAAAGGATACACAAGTCCGAAGAGGTACACCTAAAATCCCTACAGCATGTTATGCGTGTCCAAAACTGAACTGAACTACACGCCCGCAATCTCCATTCGACTACAGCAGCATCGTCCCCCCCCCCCCCCCTCCCACTCTTTACCAATGAATTTGCCGACTACAGCGTAACTACTGTCTGAAGTGCTGTCTGTACAAAAACAAACGGTAGGCGTGGGAACAAGATGGAGCACGCAGCTGCTGTCTGAAGTGCTGCCAGAATGACAGTCCGCGGGCACAAAGTGAAAAAGAACAGCCAACCAAAGCCATCACGTCAATTGACAATTGCCCGAATCTATCCTGAACGTCTGTGTTAGGCACAGCATTATAAACATCGACACTGATTAGGAATCGTTCCACATTGAAGGGGTCTTCCACGATCAGGCACATAATGAAGGCACCCGGGGTGTCCGCGCCATCTCTGCCGCGTCTCTCTACAAAACCAGTGACGTCATCCACACCGACCCAACAACAACATTCGGGGGAAAAAGCGAAGAATTTGTCAACAGAAAACAGAAAAACAATAATGTTCGTCCGTCACGGGTCGATGTCGTCCGTGCTCCGGATCGCTTCTCCTGTGCGCTGCTGTGCTGCTGCGCCGGCGCGCTGCTGTGCTGCTGCTCAGGCGCGCCGCTCCGGTGCCGCTCGGCCAGTCCTAGCACGACCACACTCGACCCGCTCCGTCCGTACACGCTCTCGTTGCTGCCCTTCCCAGTCGGCTACTCGCTTTCTCTCTCGTTGCACTCAGGGTGCTTGGTCTGAAAAATAAAAATTCTCGCGCTGAAGGGATTGACCAGTCCAACAACAGCTCGTCGCCACACGCTCCCTCCTCCTTTGATGGCGAAGCCAGGTTACTGAGACAGTACAGCTCCCTCTAGCAAACATACCTAGGGCTGTGTACGTAGTGTCCGTCCACCTTTCTGATGGCGTCTGCCTCCGCGCACAAAAGTGAGATGGACATTGCTGTCTACACCGACGGCCAAAAAGGCCCGTGCATCTGGACTTTTGCGCCTGACGCACCAGTGCCGATCCAACTCTACCGCTGCACACGCTTCGCGGCGGGTGCGCAACAGCAAGAAGGTATCGGTCCGCTTGAGGGTGAGTCTAGCCTTGCTCGCTAGAAAGACCCCCCCCCTCGCTATAGGCCATGCCAAAGCAAAACCTTGCCGAGGCAGCGAGGGGAAAAAGGGAAGTGATATAGGAACGGTCAAATCGGCATGTCCCGCTGATACAGACCGGAAGGTTCTTCCACACGTGAATTCTGAGAAACTAAACCACTTACGATATACCTGGTAGTAGCCACCAGGTACGATAATGTATTACTTGTCCTGCATACCTTCACTGACTTCGTAATGAATTATGATTGGATATTCCGAGGATCCAACTCTTGAACATCAACTATGCATACTACAGATAATTACTCCGTGTTATCGATCGACCACAAAATGATGATTTACCAGCAAGGGTCATATTTAATACCGTGGTGAGATTTTGGTTTTATTTGAAAGAATATACGTATATTAATCAAGTTCTGAAAGCGCCTTCGTGACGCGGGTGGGCGGAATCCAACGCAAGTCGACGAGCTAGGAAAGTGCTGAAATCTGATCACACGACAGAAAAGCAAGGCACGTACCGTGATGGGGAGGGGGACGAAGAGCCTTATTAGTGACCCCGGATCTGAGTTACGACAAAAGAGGGAGACACAAAAGAAGGGGGAAGATATTAAATGGGATAGACAAGAAAAAAAACTACAATCATCGCGGGTGCTCTTTTCTTAGGCGTTTTTAAATCGAGATAACCACTGTATTAACACTGTTTTCCAGGAGGGTTGAAGTTTCATTACTTTTTCCCCGTCCGTAACACGGAGGAAAGGTTTCCTCATATATAAGGCATTATAGCACAAAATAAACCCACAACGGATGAGCATTCGCTCCCGACGCGCCGCACACACGGCACGCTACACCTGGATACTAGTATGTTCGGCGAGGGCGAGGGGGGGCGAGGATGTTACAGCTGTGCACGGAAGGATACGAGGGGGAATGAGTTGTCTCTAAAACATTATGCAGCAGTAGCAGCACCAGCCTCGATCCAGCACAACGTCAATGGGAAGAAATCAATGAATGTAAAGACAAGACAACACATATCTATGGTCTAATACCATACTGACATGAACCTTTACCAGTATGTACTACTGTACGTACATAGTAATTGTAGCTGAAACCAGGTGTACGCATCTTTGTTATAAAGTCCCCCTACTATGTGTACTCGACGTGTTGTCCCCGGGTCTCTACTCTAGATCCTGCTACGCCTAGGCATAACATATTACATAATTTGCACAAACATTGGCCTCGTATTCCTGTAAGCTGCGAGCCTTCTAGCCAACGTAAGATAGCATTCACTGCTGTCGCGTGTATGGCGACAGCAGGGTGATGTGTTCATTACGTTAGGTATGTTCAAGTCCCGAGCTTAGACAACAGGGGGTAGACACTGCAAACGAATCGCAGATCACTCGTAATTCGTAATTGTCTCTATTTTTCCGTGTGTGTACTGTCTTCACATGAAACCCGTTCTTTCTACCCAACCACATCAGCACACCCAGTGTGTTTCATGATTCCTAATCCTAGAGAGATACAAATTATCTGGTGACAGACTGTGAAACAGAGAAAAACCAAAACAAAATAGACGCAACTTAATGGGGAAGGCAAAGTGAGATGCTAACGTATCGGGTTCGAGAACACAACGACACAAGCCGAACCAAAAAATAAGAACAAAAAGACAAATAAAAAACTAATTATGGAATGAAACATAATACAAATGACGCAGGGAGACAGAAGCGCCCCTAGGAGGGGAAAAAAACACACGTGCCCAAGACAGGAACAGATAGCTGCTGCACGGCCGGGGCAACACGAAGAAAAGGAGAACACCGGCATAGGGCGGTTTCAAAAAGGAAAAACAAGGCAAAAAGCAAGCAAGCAACAAATAAGACACTAGAAGAGAGAGAAAGAGAAAAATCGTTGTCAAGGCGATGGTAATAACAGATTCCCGTCTCTGCTACAAGACCGATACGGGGACCATGGCAAACCATCTGCCATCTCCTTCTTGCTTCTCAAAAAGAACGGTGTCAAGAGCCGGCACTACCCCCCCCAGTGAGCAAGTCAACAAGAACCAAACAAACAAACAAAATAAAAAACAAAATATAATTCAGGGGCTAGTCGAACCGATACCTTGCCGCATAATCTACCATTTCGTTTCTGCATTCGTCGACAGCTGTATCAGTACAGCCGCCCGTGCCCCCTCCCCTTGTCGCCTCTCTAGGCGTCCTCAGCTGCATGCCGTAGCCGGCTCCTCTCCGCTTCGGCCCTGTGCCACCTCGCCATGAAATGGTCCGCCACCTCAACGACCCCCCGATACCAAACCCCACCCTTCTTAGCCGCCCTCTGCCATAGCAATGTCTCTGCTCCAAACACTAAAGGGGAGCGTGCTGTGGAGCCCGCTGTCACTCGAAAAACCCTGAGGTCATCTGGTATATATTGGGCCCAGTTCTTATCTGGGCAGCCAGGTCCCGGGCTCGTGCACCAAATAATTGTCTCGTTTTTAACATTTACCGATCCCACCCCCCTCGAAATTCGGTTGGCGTAAGGTGTTTCTCCCGGTGTTCGATACATTTTTACAACAGGAGTACCTTCAGGTCCGTCAGAGAATCACAAACAAGGCTACCATGCGCTTCAACTGTGCGTTGCTGGGACTGGTGGGCATGACCTCCCTTCGCGTCTCCAGCGGTGAGCACAAGTCAGGACGAGTGTTGAACGGCACCCTCTCCTGTAAAGTATGTGTAGCTATATCAACTACTTTGCGTGGGCGCAGGCAGGAACAATCGTTTCACGCACACAGGAACAATCGTTCCGCGCGCACAGGGACATAGATACCGTATGACACGGGCACCCACTCCGGAAAGCAGAGCTGGAAAGAAACACGGTGGAGGTAGCAAGCTGGGCTTCTAGGCTGTTATTGCTTTACGAGGAAGGGTGTGGGTATGTATGGGGTTATAGATATCCACTGAGGAGCCTCAAGAGTTTTTCAGTTAGGCTGGGAAGATGGACTGCTCCTGTTGCTTCGTTCGGCCGGAAGGGTTACACACTGGTAGTGAGGGTGGAAACAAAACTCGCCGGGGCTTACTTGCTGGCAAACAAATAGTCGCGCCGTACGTCTAAATCAGATGCAAATGTGTGTAAAATGTTCTTGAAGATGTTATGAAACTTGAAGAAACAGGGCCTCACGCAACAAACAATTGACTATGTATGTATGCGGTGTAGATATAGTACCTGCCGGGCCTATACAAGTTTTATCTATCTAGCGTTACGCACGACTCGCTATTGCTCCCGAGAGTTTGGTTTGTTTTTATTAGCCTTTTGGCTGCCCGCTACTACGTCCAACATACTTGTGTGTACACGCATATACAAGTATGCAAAAACACATGTATACGTGACCCTCCCCGCCTACCCACCCATCTAGCCGCCAACAAACCTACCCACCAACCCCCCCCCTCTCGCTTGCTTGCTGCGACGCCTCTTCCCGTTGTTTGTACTGAAGCCATGACTTGCAGCAACGGCCTTGCTGGGATCCAGCTGAGGTGAGGTCAGTGTGCTGCGCGGTCGAGTGCGGGTCGTGCGGAGGGCCAGGCTGCAGCAAGCGCCCCGGCGGCAAGGTTGGTTTCATGTGATGCCACCGCTAATAATCCCACGGTGGTACGTAGGGGTTCGACTTTTGTTTTCTTTAAATGTATTCATGATATTCGGCATATTTGTTTTTAATGACGGGTTAAGCTCCTCAGCAGAGACCTCATGTTAGGGCCACACTCATACTGTACTACTGTAGTGAATCTCGTTTTGTCATGACTGTGTGTCAATGGATATTGTTGGTCGAAATTCGCGAATACAGCAGTTCCTGGAAGGCGTGTTTGCGGTGAAATACCGAGCTCCTCATGTGACGGATAAAACAGAAAGAAAGAAAAAACAACTAGGCACTACCCTCTGCCGCGGGATGGGATCAAACTCATTTTGTGCTCTATATCTTCGTGATACGTCTCCATCCCGGGGCATCCTGTACTTTAGAGGCAAAACACAACGGGGGGAAGGGTCCTGGTGCTGTAACTGGGGACAGACACCTCACGTTTCCCACCGTAATGTCTCATGGCTGGCAGGCGTTCAATGCTGTTGAGGCGTTCTTCCACCAGTCTTGTCAGGGCCTGACGAACGCATGGTACCGACATATATAGCCTTGCCTAACGAAACCGGTGCCTGGCCCCTTTTGATATGTTTTTTACACAGTCTTCTTGCTGTACTGGAAAGATTGAGCAGGATGGGAACCTGTGCAGCGCCACCTCGGCTGCGCCGTGCATCATCGATGACGATGACAGCGGTGGTAAGATGTTGAGAAGCTTCAGCTTTTGGAACTGAACTACTGTAGTGAAATACACTTGTCACATGTGATACACATAGGGCCCTACAGGAGTTCCAAGTGGCATGTGCTAGCGGGGATAGCCGAATGCGTCCATGGAAAGCAGCAGTGCGCACGCACACGCAAAACCACATGCTGGTGTTCTGGGCATATCGCATACCGAAGTCGTCTACAACAACTACCGAGGGGTCGTATCCTGGTTAGAGTAGCAGCAAACAACTCGCTGGGACGTGCTTGCTGCCCAATATGTGTCGCGTTGTAAAGCAGAAGCACGTGTATGACCACTTTCGGCAATGCAATGTGATTTGATACGCAGGGCCAACTGCTTATTTCGGCACATACGGCAGTGGTCGGTAAAGTACCTAGTATGTATATTTAACGATACGCGCTATTCATATCTGATATAGTTCGCAAACGTGGGTTTGTTCCAGCCGTCTTGCTGTTTCGCCCCAACGACAAATGTACCCCAACGTGCTCCGTCCCGGCATTTTAGGGATGCGAGGGTCTATGGTCATACGACTACGGCCGCGCACGACATGAGTGCCCCCCCCCCCCCCCCACCCCCCCCCCCCCCCCTCCCCAACCGATAATATGTATACGCGTATATTGAAAAAATTAAAAAACGACAGCTCTGAACTCGAGGATTTAAAAAAAAAAAACAACGCATATATATATATGTTTTACGGGGTATTGTACAATTATACACTTAAAAACGAAGAAGCCCGCCCACCCACCGATCGACCCGCTGCATAATACCCACCAACCCACCAACCCACACCACACACCCACCCCTGCTTCCTGTGATGCCTCTCCCTGCTGTTGCGTAATGAAGGCCCGACGTGCAGCAACGGCCTCGCCGGGATCCAGGTGAGGTCAGTGTGCTGCGCAGCCGAGTGCGGGTCGTGTGGAGGATCAGGCTGCAGCAAGCGCCCCGGCGGCAAGGTGAGGTTGGTGATGGTCACTCAACCCACGCTACGAGACTGGTTGGACGTTATGTTTTTTTGTTTTATTTTGGCTTGGTGTTTTCGGAGCGGTTGGGATATTCATCGGCAACTTGGTTGTTATGATAGTGCAATAATAATGTGATCAAAATTGTGTATCATGTACTTCGACGTATTGCGGGGGGGCATATTGTTAATAGTTAAGATAGGAACCTACGGTACACATTTCACTATCTTTATAAATATTTGGTCCTCCTTACTATATCGTCCTCTGGAAAATGGTGAAATGTTACCATGCCGATGTTTCATGTAGTTGTAGTCAAACAATATTTTGGAGTAAGCGGGGGGGGGGGGGGCTATTTATAGTATGATTCCCTGGATCTAGGCCACGACTAAGGAGCGAGATACATAATTGGCGGAGATAATATATTGAGCAAAAATGTATAATACCTGGTGGTATACGTCGATCAAGCAACCTACGGTGCTTCCGAATTCTGCCAGATACATGCACTGGGTGGGGGTCCGATCATCCCTGTCCGCAACAGTAGTCTCGAAGAATCAACCTCGGCCAGAAGCTAGAGTATCCAGGAGTACTCTATCCCTATACGTAGCGTCTCCAAAACCGCCCGGCCTGGCGAGCTCATGTGTCTACCATCGTACGCATGTCGCCCGCGTGAAAAAACGCCTGGACCGCTGCAACTGCGAAGAAGACAGTCATGTTCGATCACAAATATCGACTACTACCGCAGTTCATGGCGGGCAGACACGCAATGACCACCCTGAGCTGATGAGTCACCAGCATCATCACCAGAGGACCCGACGATCGCATGGCGGCGACATAGATATAGCCTTGGCTAACGAACACGGTGCCTGGCCCCCTTTATGTATCTGTCTTCTCCCAGTCCTCCTGCTGCACGAGCAAGATCAAGGAGAATGGGGACCTGTGCAGCTCCACCTCGGCTGCGCCATGCATCATCAATGACGACGACAACAGTGGTAAGACGTCGACAAGCCCCAGAGTTTAGCCCCGAAATACACTTCCCCATGCCATATACATGCGGTTTTACGGTAGGTTCCCGCGACGTGTCCCAACCGGGAATAACGGAGGCTGACTACCCGCATGGTCGGCCGGGCTGGTGATCGATGCTAGTTTCGTGCCGGTTCCTTGTTTTCGGACGGCCTTGAATGCATGAGAAGATTCATATCTCACACGAAACGTTATTTTGGAAGGCGGATTGCTCGCGCAGCCGTCACCAAAATGTCTACGTACGTTGCTCAGGTACCCACAAAAAAATATAATACGCCCCTGCAGTAAAAGCATCGTTCGTGCTGCCCGGCAGTTGCTAACTCTAGGGGATCAACGAATCCGAAAGCAAACTTGATCGAAAACCTGTAACCCATGTACCGTGGAGTGAGTCAGGGTGCCCCTCGCCATTTTCACCTACGATCGCCTCTGGGTCAAGCGGGCATGTGTGGCTTCGTCCGTCAGCCAAACTTGATATTCCTCACTCTTTTGTTTGGCTCCTCGTCGCAAACTATCTCTCAACGCGGTGCAAAACCACCAAAGGCCACCATAGGGAATGTGCCACGGAACTGAGTAGTCATGTAGTGAAAAACATTGTGGCTGTGTTTGGCGTCCGTACTGAACGGAATTACCACCCAGACCGTCGCGAATGCCTCCGTTCTCGCTTTGGCAATCATCCGTCAGTCTGAAGTTTTACTAAAATTTCACCCCCCCGAAATACAAACCGGACGCTAAATGGCGACCTCTTCTGCAGCGAAACAGAAGCGAATACATATAATGGTCTGATTGCGAAGTGGTTTGAACTACTGTAGACATCACCAGGTAATATTTTATATCTTTGCCATCCGACAATGTACAGCATGAGATTCAGCGTTGATCACTCACAACATTCCCGAAAGCAGAAAACCACGGAAGCCGAGGAAACCTATGCGCAAAGTCTGTAGTGTCGTATAGTGTTACCCGTCGTACTATAACAGTCTGTATTAGGCAAGTATTACTTATACACATATTATATTTCTACTCCGCTGCCTATTTCGGCCTGCTCCAAAACGAACGTTCATCGGGATCTTCTCGTTCCGAAACTGTCCCCGACCCCCGTTCCCGCTTCGCCAAAATGCCACAAATCCGTCGCCGACGACTGAAGGCGGCACCGGTACCGTGTACGAGGTTGATCCGAGTGGAAACCCTATGTCGCTCACCGAAGCCTTGGATGTGGCGGGTCCCAGGGACACGATATCTCTGGCGGACGGGCTGTACCGCGAGCCGATTTTGGCTATGACCGCGGTGAGGGCCGATTATATGTAACAGTCTGCTTCGAGGCATGTAGTACACGACAGCTATGGAGAGACAGAAAATCTGGCTCAGGCTAGATTTAGTATTAGGGAGAGAGTGTTTTCTTCCCCTATTTTTCAAGATGGCCGACTCTATAGTTTCCATTTTTTTCCTCGAAATGTTGCACTGGTTTTGTATCATCACATCCTCTAGTAGGCCCCCCGTGTACGGTGTAGAGAGTGACATACTTGTTTGGTTTTACAAGGTGGTTTGTCGACACATCCTTCTTTAAACCTATATTCTACCAAACAAAGTACTGACCTCATGAATAAACAAATGTATAAAAAATGTTCTTGGTACAAACAAGGGTCGATAGAGGTACGTAGCCCATTTTGACTGAATTTGGTCCTCCACCCAAAATCGTCTGTTATATCACACTTGATTTTGCCATACTATTCAGTGTACAGTGACAGGCCGTGGGTTTGCTTAGCGGGTAGCACTTCCACGTTTCTCGAAAATCAGTTTTTTTTGGTGAGGTGTGGAGCTCGGTAATGGAGGAGCTCTAGAAAACAAAACAGATGCGGTATCATGCGTTGGGTTCGTTCCGTCTTGATTGTTTCAGGTGCACGTTCTAGCTCTGTCGTTTCAGGGTGTGACTTGTGAGGCATCATCAAAGGCATTGCGTGAAGGCCGTGCTGAACAGTTGCCGGATATGTCGAAACGAAATACTAAACACATAATAACCGGAGATTGGTTCACCCAGTAGAGTGGGTGTTTCCAAACGGGTTTCCAAATTGCGTGCTGGCCTGCTCTGGGGTGTGTAGATATTTACACTCATGCCACGAAAGGGATAGTACCTTTAGGCTCAACGTTCCGAGGCCGTTTAAGCCCCCTGAAAGGAGAAAGTATACCGGTAGTGTGATACTGTGACTTGCGTAACGGCGTTTTGAACTATCTGTGCCGTAGCGCGTTGAAGTTCCAGTCGAGTTGCACAAACATAAACGCCTTCGACAGCGTGTTTCCTGTGTGCGATGCTGAGCTCCTCTCCAAAACGGAGCTCGGAACATACGGCGACAACCCTACCGTGGCATTGCTCTGCTTTGGGTAAAATATGTATATCTGATGTAAATGTTCAATTAGGAAGCTACCCGGCATGGTGGGCGTTGTCGTATTCCGTACAGACTTGCGAAGGCAATGCGATTGATGATCAAATTGTTGAGTGCACAGTTTTCTTGGACGCCGTTTCTGGCTGATACGTAAGAGTCCTTTTAGGTTTAATATGACGTGAACGCCGATTACTGTAGCCTGTATCACGAGCACATGTTGTCTCTCTTGAACAGTGAACATTCCCATACAAGTTTCTTCAATATGCACGCCGTGACTTGTTTTAGGTAGACGCGATTGGTTCGATTGGCTGAGTGGAGTGACGCGCCCCCCTCCCCTGCCTGCGTGTTATGTCGCCTGACCAGGGCACGGAAAGCAGTCCCCTGGTGATCAAGGGTGGTCGCGGTGCCGTTATCAGCGTCTTCAGCGGGGACAGGGCCTTGAGGTGGGACCAGAAGGTCGTCGACATCCGGCACTCCTGGACCTCTCTGGAGGTAAGAGAGAGAGCCACGCACCCGCCGTTGATCTATTTGCACGAATATAATCGGCATATCGCTTTGCCCTCGTAAATCTCTTTATTTAGGTGTTCCGGAGGGCAGGTAGGTATCATATGATCTGGTGGCCTCTGCCTCCCGGTGAAAGCCGCGACATATCAAATAGCATGTCCGACGAAGCTCATACTTCCTGGGATGCATCGACTAATGTGTGTGCGTGTACAGATCCTGCAGCAGCATCCGGTTAAGGAAAGCCATGAAAGTAGTTCATCCCACGGTAGGGACGCAGCAGACTTTTCTGAGCTCCTCACATGAGGAGCTCAGTATACCACCCGAGATAAAACTTCGGAAACATTCGTTCGCGCAGCCCGACCAAACCTTCCAATGCGGTAGTCCAAGAACAAACATGCCAGTAAAATATTAATAGTACCCGATGATTACCCACGTGAGGGGCTCAGCCGGTCAGACAATATTGAGCCAAAAAGTGGTACCCCTACCCTGGGATTGCTCATTAAACCGACAATATAAATGGTGATGCTATCGTCGACGATGTTAGAAGTGGATTACTATTCGTGGTCGTCCCCCTTACTTCCGGTAACAAATCACGAGCTGTCGGTTGCTCAATGGCGGGGACGATATTTCCTGCACCACGAAATACACGAGTTCTTTCAATTCCTTGTGTGGACATCAGGGGGGGCACGCCCTCTCGCTCGACGCGCGCGCGCCCACTGCAGTTGCATACACCTGTCGATACCGCCATCGACGCTGCCACCGCCAATACCGTTGGTACCAATATCGTCTCTGTAAAATTGGCAATCTTCGAAGATCTTTAAGGCATTCCATGCGTATATCGAAGTAATCACCTTGCAGTCTCTAAGCCTCCCGTTGTCAGGCCTGTTGGGTTTTCGAGACTTCTTGTTTGTTAGAGCGGCTGTACTGAGTTCGGACAAATGAAACCTATCACAAACAATATATCATGACCCGAACCTGCCGGTGTGGCATGCTGTACAGGGTTCATATAGCACCGATCCAACGCAAAAAAGCACACACTGGCTGTAGATCGTATGCAGGATATGTACCCCCCCTCTCAGCAACACAATGCCTTCATGGTAACCTATAAGAAACACATCAAACCTGCCCTGAACATTTCCTGCGATCGTTAACGAGGGAACAGTTGTTGATCGTCGATGTTTGAACTATTTTCTTGACTCACGGCATCGTACACGTTAAACGAGGATCCAGCGACATCAACGCGTACTGCTGCGCCATACGTTCCCTTTGCATGCCTCTCCCCTGTCGAACCTCTCTCTCTGCGTCTACACGCTCGCACGCACACCTCTATTTGACAGGGCTTCACCGTCGACGGACACCTGAACGATATCGACGCGGAGGAGGACTACGTGGACAAATGCATCTGGGTGGAAGGGCAGGACGCTCCGACCGAGCTGCCCGTCGCCGGCACCACGGTGAAGAGCTCTCTCATCAGCTTCCACGTCAGCGACATGCTCATCCACAACTGCGGGTACGTTTCAAGATTTGGGCAGAAGCTCTCCAGTCGGTGTATATTACTCTGGGAAAACGTACATACTATACATATACTACTCTGGACGGAAGTTCGAGAGTATTATAGGCCCCACTCATACGAACACCTACCGAGAAGTCTTGAGATATTTTTCCAGAGTTGGCGTCACACTCTGTAGTCTGTTTACCCTTTACATCGAGGTCTCAAACCGCTTTAGGTAGTGGTAGTATTGCTGTCTAGCCAAGCCTAGATGTCCATGTGACGCCGCTCTCTTGCCGTGTTTCCTTTACTCTGAACTCTTGAAAGCTTGTCCATGCTTTGGTTATAGATGAGGCTAACACTCGAAGCATGTGGACGGCATCCGTATCTGGGCGAAATATGTGTTCGGTCGGCTATTTGCATCATGTCCACTGGACAAGCATTATGGAGTACACCCGCATGCCGAATGGTTTCGACAAAAACGAACGTTATCCCGAACATTTGTATCTACGTTCGGCTACTTTATTACCTGCCGTAATATAACCTTCTCGGCTGTGCGAATAAACGGGCAGCATGAAGTGCATCCGCATGAGAAACGTCATGACGAACGGCGTGATCGAGAACAACTTCCTCGAGGACTGCGGTATCTACGATTTCCAGTACCAGCTCGACGGCAAAATCGGCGAGGCCGTCTACATCGGGACTTCCAGCAACCAGGTACTATTTCAGCTGTTTTATTTGTTTGGGTTTATTTTGGTTGGGTTGGGTTGGGTTGGGTTGGGTTGGGTTGGGTTGGGTTGCGTTTGGTTTTGTTGGGTTGAGATGCAGCGGCTTCGGGGGAAGGTCGGAGGGCGTTTGATGTTGTTATTGTTTTCGGTGAGAGTGGTAACCTGCAGTTGTGGTATATTAACTCTTGGCGTGGTGCTCTCGCTGTGTTGGGTGCAATATTGTAGACATGGGCAGTAAAAACCGCAACCTAACGAAAACCGCGAAATGGGTGGTCTAGACAAATTATAGACAAAGAAATTGTAAATGCGTGATCATAGTGGAATGCGAGATATCCCCTCACGCAACACAATCAACCAAAATCGGCGAAGCAACGGGATTACACACAAATACTAGTATATGCCCCCCCCCTCTTCTCGCTCCACATGCTCATCCCCCCGCCCCCCCCTTTTCCCCTTGTCTTTGATTTTGTTTGTCTGCAGTGGACGAATGGCGTGGGCACCAGGGTCACCAACGGGCCAGACGAGTGCAACTACAACCTTGTCACCGGGAACGAGATCACCCCTCGAGGCAACAAGTGCGCTGACGTCAAGGAAGGAGCCTCGTTCAACGTCATCGAGTTCAACAGGTGCCAGGAGCAACTCGACGACAGGTCCGGCTGCTACGACTCTCGCGGCAACGATAACACCTTCCGGTATGCATATACTGTACGATACGCTGCTACCTACTGTAGTCTCCACCTGGTTAGTATTCCCTATATTCTTGGATGTGCTCATGGAACCAGTGGTTGTCACCATGTGAAATGGGAGTGCAGGGTCAAAAACGGAAACAGGTTAACTGCTCATCATATACTTACTCTGCTCTTAACCGTTTCGAACAAATTTATGACTCATCCCACGGTAGGTGCGCTAGCAGAATTTTCCGAGCTCAATATCTCACACGAGACATGACTGACTTCGGAAACGTTGATTGGCGCATTCCGATCAAATCTCCCTATGCGGTAGTCCAAAAACAAACGAACCAGTGAAATAGTAAAAGTGTCCGGTGCTTACCCATGTGGGGAGCTCAGTCGGTCAGAACATATTGAGCCAAGAGTTGGTGCCCCTACCGTGGGACTGCTCTTCTTATATGTTCGTAGATTGACAAAATGGTTAAGTGGGTTTGCTCGACGCACCGAGTTAAGCGGACTAAAGTATATTCTTGGAAAGCGTGGCCTGAAACCCTGGTGTTTATGCGGACTATCATACATGAATACGGTTTCGGAATGACCTACCGCAGTCCGCCTTTTTTATCTAAGTTTATGATGGCCTACTGAAGTTACTGCTGTGTTACGTCTCCTGATAATTTGAACAGTGTTCATTCGTGTAGTGAATGTGTCAACATGCCGATGCAGCCTTTCTATTTATATGTCGAGTCTCCTTCACGCTTGGTTTAGCTAGCTGATATGATGTAAACCGTTCTTGTTCGATAGCACACTGATTGATTCAAGACGAGTAGCTGGTTGAAATGATAGAGTATGTCCATTTACTACGCAGTTGTCGGCCAAGGGGGGTGTCCCAAATATTTACTCGGAGACCGGATCGAACTCACCAACAATATAACACGCGTTTCTCAAACTTAGTGAGCGCGGAGTGAGAAAGGTTGTAGGCTATCCCAGTGCATTACACAGCACGCTGACTTCCTCTCGAAAGGCCCACACCAACCCAAACGTATCAACAGCAGAAGTAGGGTCTAGCCCATGATCTACTGTGTAGGGCATGTGTAAGATACCTTGCGTTGGGGCTCTTACATGAGCTCCTATCGTGTACTTTACATCTACTGTCGTCCTTATCTCAACACATACCAATGTGCTTGCCCACTCCCCGCGCCTGTCTAAGGTCCTAGTTCCAATGTAATTCATGGCATCAGAACGTTAGAACAACCCCGGCTGCCGTTGGTTGCATGTACTCTTTTCCAATTCGGTTAATTTTCCTACGACTTCTGCTACTCCTCCGTTTAATCTTACTTTCCTCTAGAAATTGGCTGTTCGTATACCTGACACCTCCCTTCAAGTTCCACTCTTTCTGCTTTTGGCTGATTGGATCGAAGGTAGTTCATGAACCAAGCATTCCCCCACCGCCCGACGCCAATGCCGATTCCCCCCCTGTAACCCTTCCCACGCGAGATGATCACCTGTCAAACCACGTATCTAATAAACAAGATGCACGCCACACGCGCCCACTGGGTTGGACCCGCGCTCGTGTTGTTCGTTCAGGTTTAACTCCGTCGAGAACTGCCTGGGCGCCGGGATCCGCCTGGGAGGGCACATCATCGAAGGCTTCGTTTCCGCTGTTGACAACCACGTGAATTTAGTTTAGTTCGTTCGGTCGTCGAGCAATGGTAATTGTGAAATGTCAGCCTCATGCCACGTGGTGGAAAAGGTGCAACCATGTTTTTTTTCCTCGGGTTTTTGTTTTTTCCACGTGAAGAGCTCTAAAAACCCCACTAAAAAAAAACTGATGAAAAAGTGCCATAGACCCGAGGAACAGTAATTAATAGTTATCCCACGGCCTACTGTACGTATACGCGTACACGGAAATGGTTTGCAAGGCAATACTGATATTTGGACGATTTAGGGTTTAAGGAGACTCTTCTCGTCGTTCAGAAAAACACGGTTCAGCTCCTTGAATAAAGGGCTTCTTGTATATCTCTTATCGGTATAGCACAACATTGTCCGATCCCGATGGAGCCCCTCCTGAAACGACCAACCACCGGGGTGAGTATCTCAATGCAGAGTGTACGTGTTTTCGGGCCTAGTAGCGCTACGCGTAGCGCGCAGCGGAATGTTGCGGTTGGGTTGCAAGAAAAAAACAAAATCAATTCCAAAGTAGTGTTCCACCAGGTGAGATAGTAAAGCTCTTCGCGCGAGGACCTTACACACCAAAGAAACCCCTCGCTACCATGGCATTGCTCTGCCTTTAATCAAAATGGTACGCAGGCGTAGTGCGTTTGTGTTTCGAGCCTGCCCCAGATGAGGAGCCCAACATCTCGCCCGATTCTTGATCTCGGTAAGCGCACCGTTCACTCAACCCCACACAACCTTTCTATATGATGTATGTATGTCCTAAACTAATAAGACTACAAGTAGTACTCGTAGCTGGATAGTGGGGCTTCGTACTACTGTACGTCAACAGGTACATGTCCACTTTATGAGAGTCTTTTCAGGCCAAACGTTTTGAGCCAGCCCTTTCCCCCTGGTATCCCTCCGTCGATCCGGACCCAGCTCGAGACCAGAGCTTACGCATGTCTTTTGGGTTGCCACTGCCCATATGAAACGAACGTAATCAACTGGGGGGGGGGGGGCCCACCGCGCACAATCGTTTCCTGCTAGTAGCATTTGGGAATGGCGCCTCGATCGGTATCGTTTCATTTCCAACCCAATGTACGGTATTCGCTCGTATATTAAGTACCCCCTACTTCCAATTTTAGTCGCGCTAAAGTCGGATGCGGGGTGTCGCACAGCAGGCTTCCTGTACCTGCTCCTGGCCGGCCGTCGTGTAGCTCTCTACGTAATTTTGATATTTGTTTTGTTTCGTGACGATCGGCCCAACACGGAACCCATTTAAAATCGATCCCTTCTCTACCTTGGTGATAGGTGTACGGCAACAGCTTTGCGAACAACGGTCTCGGGTCCATCAAGGCCATGCAGCACCCCCAGGGAAAATTCTACGAAAACACTTGCTCCGGTGACTGCGAGATTCGTGAGCAGGGGGTGATGAGGCATACGAGATAGCTGAAGCAGCAGGGGTCGATAGATACTGCGGAACGGGCGATTGGCTTTAGCTGATGTGGGCGTACGTAGCAACCGAAACACGCTGAAAGCATCATACAATGTGTGTGTGTAACCGGCTGACTACACCTTATGTACCACCAAGAGGAGGACGTGGTGGCGAATATACGTAGTTCTGACCGACTTTCAGAATACCCCCCACGTCCGATCCACATTGTGATCAGTGCAAACTCTTTCCCCTAAGAGCCCGACACTACTATGTTTGTTGTTTTCTTAGACACAAGTGCTGTAGTGACAAAGACTACCGGCAGGGTTGTCCACGTAGGGCAAAGCGCGGCCAAGTCGCCACACTTCGATGGAGGTTCAGGCTTGTATCATACGATTGTTGTCTTTTTCGCGATAAGCACTCTGCCATTGAACTGCTGGATTACGACGTGTGCCAATAATGGGTTTTCAGTCGAGTCCGAGAGTTTGTAAATGGGGCACAGAGTCACTCGCCTAGTGGCCAATAGACGGAAACAAAAAAAGCGGAGTTGCTCAGTTGCCCGTGAGCTCCGGTCTAGTGATACGCCCTCTCTCCCTCCTGGCTAACATTTTGAACGTCCCTTCCCCACACCTAGCCTAACACTTACACTGCCTTTTACCTCCCCCCCCGGTGCTGCCCTGTTGCTGTTTTTCGTGTACAGGGGCGACGACAGAGATCGAGGAGAGCTGGATGGCCGACTGCCCCGACAACATACCTGGCGTTCCTTTCATCGACCCCTAAGAATACCCGGCTCAGGCACCGACAGCTTTGGCCTTTGTTTTTCCTACTCTGTGCTTTTTGCGGCGCACGATACAAAAACAGGATATATCCGCCGCATGGTTTTAAAACCTCTTGTTGTAGACAACTGCTGCGGGATATTTGTGTATGTTTTGCCCTTAATCCTGGTGCCCCGCTTTCATGGAGGGATCTCTAGGCTTACACTCCGGAACGAACGTCTGGGAGGTGTTGTAAAGTTAAGCCCCCGAAGATATTCCCACGTGGGATATATACCCATACTGTAGGTATCTGACCAAATTCATTGTAATAGTAAGGCACACTTCCGATTCGAATGTATAGGGATCCTCAGAGGATCACAACGAAAAAAAAAAGAAGTAAAAAACACGAACCCACACTACGTACGTACGCACGCATGTCTGTTTCCGAGGGGCAGACAGGGAAGGGGGGTGGTATACTCAAATCACAGTAAGTAAACACATTGTGAAAAATACGGGTAATGTTCCCGATTCGTATCGAAAGGCTAACGCTCCTATTTGATGTTAGATTTGGTATTTCCCTGTATAGTGGCGTGCCTCGATTTGTTTCCTCTTTTGTCGTATTCCCTTCGACGAGAGACGTTGTAGCCATTAGAGCTAGCTCTCTCGTGGTGCTGGAATGATCATGGTACCACAGGTACTTTCTAGGTTATACTAAATGTTTATTTTGGATATATTAACATCTATCAACACGAAAGTAAAGCAGCAGCAGCAGCAGCAGCAGTTCGATTCACGGTGATAACCTTTTCTCCGACGGGCGTGTAGTAGACATGCCTTTCTGAAAACGTACAACGATATCACGTCGATTTTAGAAAAATACCTCCTCGGCGACGAAACCCCACCCGTAGAGAATGAACATTGGTTTCACACCTTCCAGATGTGTCGAGGGAAAGCAGGCTGGAAACTCGACCGAAAGGGTAGTGTTTGTCTATCGTGTTACACGGCATGCGAGTGTATTGTGTGCGCCATTCGTGTCGCTCGTTGGTGTAGAGGGACGATTGACGGGGAGGGGGCCAATCGACAGGGAGGTTGGTAGTCAGAGTCCACGATTGGCCCGAACCTTCATGCATTTCTGCTACTGGTCTTAACGCTGCGAATTTCCCCTGACTAAGCACGAACGACAGTTTGTATGCTTACACGTCAGGTTTGTTTGTGATCCCCACTGGTATAAGGGCTAGTATTTGTAGACAGCCTCGCGTCTGGCGAACCTTCCAGGGACAGAACCCTAGCGAGCTAGGACCTTGGTTGGAGCCTTCAGAAACGCGGCGATCAGGGGCGCGAGCGGCAGGGTTTAGGTCGAGCCGTTTAAGACTCTTCTTATAGTGGGCAGTCATAAATATATAACTATAGGGGTAGGGACAGATCAAATAGCTCATCTGTGCGATATGTGTTAGGGGTACCATAGACGGGTTTTCACCGTACAACCGGCACATGTACTGCTAACACAGATGCATACTGGACTTGCATGTTTTCGTATGCATGTGGTCGTGAGTTTAGAAGTTTTCCCGTATCATGTGTGTTATATCATTTTCCTCTGCATTCGACTTGTATTGGCTCTATGCGTTCAACTCGATGGTTCGGTTTAAATGTGCGGGGTTTCCCTTGCTTCCGGTTGCAACTCGTAAGATCCATGCATCTGGTGCGCACGTTCTCTTCTGTGTTTTCCTATTTACGGCGTACGATGCTCCTCAGGTATTATATACATCGTACGTTTCAGTAATGACTATCAATAGAGATGATACCTAGTACGGCAGTAGTCGGTATAATATATTCGCTGCTGGATAGCACAAAGTCATTTGATACGTAGCTCGTAGTAAGGCGTTAGTATAGTCTGTACAGTCAGTCAGTACACACCTACTGCTTGTGGTCGTATAGTGCCGGCCTGTTCACACCAATCAATCACGTTTTTTCATGTAAAAAAAGTATCACCATACCAGTATGCAGCAAGTCTGTATCCCTCTGTATTCGTATGACACACCGCGAGGTTTTATCTTGGCAATCATATCGTAGTCTTAACATAGGTACCGGATAGCCAGTACACAGGTACGCAAGAGAGGTGAAGCTTTCAAGCTGGCAGCCCGTCTCGACCGTGGGTCTTTAGATGTGTTAACTACGTACGTACGTACGTACGGATCT
This sequence comes from Saccharina japonica, assembly GCA_008828725.1. NCBI lineage: Eukaryota > Phaeophyceae > Laminariales > Laminariaceae > Saccharina > Saccharina japonica. The sequence continues at coordinate 113,066 of MEHQ01003701.1, read as the reverse complement.
GACGGGACTGTTAAGTTTCAATTTTGTACTCGTACGTATGACACAATGCGAGGACTCCCTGGCAATCGTATTGTAGGCTAAACACAGGTACAAGATACATAGCAAGTACGCAGGTACACGGCATAAGTGGGGGTAACAAGCGTTAGCCTATCTCACGCGTGAGTCTTTACGGTACCGAGTAGGTATGCGTCCTACGGGGCTGTTGGTTTTCAACATTTTAGGAGTGGAAACACGCTGGGAATGTGGTAGAATGTTCTGGGTCATGCATCGTAGACTGGTGCTACGGTAGGGGGGTCATGTATACCTGGTATGTGCTGTTTTTTCACCTGCACAGAGCCACTCGGCCGAGTGACTGTGCTTTACTGCGTTGTACTCAAAACGTTTTTTTTGTTTTTTGTTGTTCTACTCGTATTTGCACCGCCATTGGAGGTTTTGTTACGTAACGCGAACACAATTTGTTTAGGTCCAATTTTCAGTTAGATTCGGAGCCATTCGTCCGAGTGGCCAAAACCCGGAAGTGAAAATGGGGGTACCCCCCCTATCGTAGCACCAGTCCGTAGTTTTACAAGATTGCGTACTATACGTACTCGTAATCCAGCATGGCGTCATACGTTGCTCGTGGATGGCCTCGAGCGTACGGCGTCTCGTTCCCCCTTATCGTTCACTCTACTTGTACGGCTATCTTCTCCACTATCTCCCTTCGACTAGGAGTTTAATCGATACACTGGCGTTGGGCCAAACCATCAATATTCGTTTACACGGATACTGACGCAAGCGAGCTTGAAGCTCCAGCTACCAAGTTTCGTCCAGACGGACAGTGGGTGAAAGTGTTTGCCGCAAATCAGACTTCCAGCTATAGACAGCGGTCAGTATATAGTCCACGCCTCAGTAGCTGTACGCTTGCACGTAACTCCAGTGCACCAAGCTTACACCGCCTATAAACTATTCATGGTTTCTATCGGGTGATGTATCCTTTCGCTTCAGATATTATTTTCGTCGATAGTGTCATCAATGATTAAATTGTTTGCGATGAGGTTGTGCAGGAACAACAACAACGGGAACACTGGCAGTACCAGGCCGCCTCAGGCAGCCTTGATGAAACCGCCATGAGTCGGGAAGAAAATGAAATTGAGGATATATCGCTTGGGGTGTTATACGCCGGTGGGTGCGAAGCACCTGTATGTGCTGAGTGAATCGATCTATTCACGAGTGGTGAAATAAGTTGAAAAACAAATCATAACTTTGGTAGATTTGCTTGGGGCAAGTCACACCAAAAAGAAATGTCAAGCTTGAACATTACTTCGGTGACAAGTTATGCATAGGAATGTGTAGGGTCATTCACAACGGGTACTGCGCTATTTAATACTACGCGTACTGGTCACTAGCCGCTTTAGAGCACGCCTTGACTTTCGCGCAATAAATTATTCAGTACAAGGCACGTACTACTGTAAGCCTAACAGCAATGCTAAAAAGCTTGGTTGAGAATAAAATGAAAAAAACAAACTCGTCAGTCGATACATTTATACGTGTAGAACGAACCGACCCCCCAACGATAAACCCAGTTCGAAAAATGTTTCCCGTTTCGAATTAAAGGTCGGTACCTGTCCTGTAAACCGGCAAGGGTGCTTAACTATTTTAGTACCCCAGTGCACAGAACCATATATTTGGCTCTAATTCCAAGTAAGTTGTCCCCATAACGGGACCGCAGTCCTAAAAGGGCCAACGGCGACAGTGCCAAGAGTAAGCCAATGAAACAAATGGAAATAAGATTCGTAGAATCAGGAGAGGGGGGGGGGGGGGGGGGGTAACACTTGTCGGCACAATATTACATTGATTGGTGATGACGAGAGCAATCGGCGGACCTTGTCGGCAAACAAAATGCATTTAGTTAATAGCCGCTGTTGATGCTGCACACGTAACGTAGGATAGTTTTCCCTGCAGGCGTTGACGGGAACCGAGTCATGAGCCATCCCACGGTAGAGGGGCGCTAGCTAGCAGAATTTGTTTAGCTCCTCACACGAGGAGCTCAATATCTCACCCGAAACATGACTTCGGAATCATTCGTTCGCGCAACCCGACCAAAACTTCCAATGCTGCGGTAGGCCAAAAACAAATAACACCAAAAACAAAACTACCAATCCACCTCGTAGTACCTGGTGGTTCCTCGCGTGAGGAGCACAACACCGGTCATACAATAGTGAGACTAAACGTGGCACCCCTACACCGTGGGATTCCTCTCTTATTTGATCCACAATCGCGAGCTTCATCCACAGATGCGTGCGACGATGATAGTGGTCCCAGTGACACTTTTTGGCTGGAACGGTTTATGAACCACCGGGCTCCTTAGCCTAAGATCGTCGGACTCTCAATATCAATAATATTATTATAGTACCAGGTATCTATTCAGAGCATAGTTACAGTTACAGTAGTTCATGATATTGTTCCTCGGGTGGCACTTGTATTTTCCTCCAAAATCATTTGTTTGGAGTGAGATATGTAGAGCTCCTCAATTGCGGACCTCAGAAACAACCAACCGTAGCATGCGTCCGCAGCAGTAGAGTCTTGCTTTTTTTCCCTGTCGGAAAGTCGCCCGACGCGTGGTGCGGCAGAGGTATAGCAATTTTTGGCTGAATCGTTTTCTGAACGATCGGGCTCCTTAACCCAAATTCGTCGGATCTTTCATTTTTGTGACGAATAATGTTTCAGGGTATATTATACGTCGGCCATGATATTTCTCATCCGGCAGCACATGTATTTTCTTCCAAAACCGTGTTTTCGGTAGAGTATGACGCTCCTTAAGTGAAGAGCTCAGAAAAATCATGGTCCACCTCCATCGCAGCATGCGTCGCCCGTGTACCCAGATGCTTCGCCAAATGACACTACCGACCGAAATCTCCAGTGGGTGGCAGATGAAACCGTGTTGGTGGCCTAAACTGTGCCCGTGGGTCTCTTGTTTTGCCAAAACCGTCGTTCGGTCGGAACTCACGGACAGCTATTATAGTAGTGTCATCCCTTCTCAGCGATACTCGTAGTATCTTCTGGCCCAGTTGCGAAGCTCTTTATTTCACAAAACAAATGAACTGTCGCGGGTGGGTGTGGACCGCCTCTGCCATGGACGCCTCGTACGCTCCCAAATGTTCGGCTGTGGGACGCTGGTTTTTCCGAAGTCGGGTGGACGTCGTTCCAGACTCTCCACTACCTTGTGCAGGGGTAACGCCTACTGGTACCTTTTATGGAGCTCTTCACGTGAAGGAGCTACAGTTCTGTAGTAAACCCCTCAAACCACACGTCCACGCTCCTTTCCTCCGACTCCCCCCGATCCTCCATTTCAAGAAATTATGTCATCTAGGCCGTGAGTATGGCATGCCTTGGCGCTGTCCACACCACGGTGAGAGGGTGCTGCCGTCGGTGGACGAAGTTAGGGCAAAAACATTGTGACTTCTGTACATTCGTTGGGAATGGGGGGGAAATAAGCAGGTTCCCTTCGAAGGCTATAGGTCGTGAACGGCACCACCCCACCGGCGCACGTTCGCCCAAGTACCACCCCGGAATCCGATACATGACACGACAGGGAGGAGTAGACCAGCCCTTTTTCTTGAGAAGTATGCGAAGATAGAGACAGCACTGATTGGATGGGGAACGCTTTCAGCATGATCGGGAGGTTTACCCCTAAAATCGTCGAAATTTGTGGATTTTGTGTTTTTGTTTATCGATCGTCTGTCGCCATCTCGCGCGAGAACGAACGAATCAACAGAAGAATCTGATACATGAACACACGGTGGTATACATATATATTGTGGTGAGTGGTAGTACTGCTAGTAGTCTGTAGTAGAAGTAGTGGTGGACGTGGCACTAACCGTTATTAGTCCGGTCAGACTATTTTCAGTCGAAATCGCAACCTCTTATTTTGTGCGATGAATCTTTACTCTCTGTATGCTGGTCGGTGCAGCCGTATCTCCGACGAAGGGGGGCTTTGGATAGGTCGGGCGATCACCCTCGATTCGGGGCCAGCATCGCTGAAGCACCTTGCGTAGTGTGACAACACTAAACCTTGACTTTAAAGTTACGAACTTACTTATATGGTCTCGTCAGGTTTTACTCGTGTATTTGTTTTCTAGGTAGAGCTGTGGGTGTGCCCTTCCTTACGGCCTGGCGATGTAAACGTTTGCCATTCATTGCGGTATCTGTGTTGGGCAGCAGCAAACTGCTGTTAGGCGTATACATCTCTCTTTGGGACTTCACGGGTATCATATGCCGACGAACACGAGGGGCCGTGTTATTACAGCAGCGGGTAGCCCCTGCGTGATTGGGGGACAACACTATATAGTAGGTTACAGCACGAGTCCAGCAGGCAACACTACCCTACTGCCATACTTAGTAACTGCAAGAGCCTCATGCTGTTCTCATCGTAGGACGGTTGACAAAAGCAAGGTTATCATCATTGTCGAGGTCGATACCTGGAGGTCTTACCGGAACATATGTATAGACAAGGTTTTTGCGGCCGACGGCGCCCGATCACCTAATAAATAAATATATATATATATGCATACACAACGGGCGGAGTCGATTTAAATGCTACGGATAGCTCTGGTCACGTTGGTTCGAACGAGCCTGTTATCACCGCGATGATGTTCAATAGGTTGCGCTCTTGGTGGCGTCTCTTCAGAAGTCACATCACGGAAACAAATAAATATAAGAAACTCGTATCTTTTTTATTATTGTATTAATAGCGACCCGTGTCGAAGTTGATGCATCCCGTTATTTTACCATCAAGGCTGCCTAAGCTAAGCGGCTTGTTATTTGCCACCAGTCCGGTAAGAATCTGTGTGGTCAGTACAGCCAAATGCCGTCTACGGTACCCCTAATATTGGATGCATCTTCACGTTTTTGTTTCCTTCAGAAGTTTCTATTGACTCCTATACTCGAGAAAAAAAAGGCGAGCCTATTAATAATAAGCGGCCTTTCCTCTGAAATTTCCTCTTTCGCACATCCGTACGCACCGCCTACCTCCTACGGTCCCTGGCGAGCGCGAGGTCTGTGGGTGGGTGTCGTGTCCTATTGAGACAACCGCCATCTCCAGAAGATTAGTTTCTTCTTACCAGCTATACTGTTAATACCTCCTCTCCCAACAAACAAACAAAAAAAACAAAAAAAAACATGTAACACGACCACACCACACACATACGTACACACATTGTACAAAACTTCGGCAGTACGATATTACCAGACCTCATCCTAGCGAACTGCCTCCTCTGACCAACAAAACAAAAGTAAACAAATATAAAGCAAAACCACGAAACACATGTTCGCATGCCAAACAGACCAGCCCGCCCTAGCCTGGAGTCACAGTAGAATCAACCCAATGTATGTACGAAGCTACATGCTCAAAACACCACCACCACGTAACTTGACGAAGTAGCTACACTTTAGCTGGCTGGCAGCTAGATGACCACTAGCTAGAGAGCTAGAAATTGTACCTGGTACTACAGCACAGTATGTACTATCTTTAAAAGGCTAACTACATCTCGGGGGGGGGGGGGGGGGGTAGTATGTAAATACGATGGCTGTCATTGATCACCTAGCACTCTAAAACCAGGCGTCAGTCAGCCTAGTTACTACCACCCTAAACGTTACGCCGTCGGGATTCAACAGCAAACCCCACCCCCCCCGTATATATGTATTCGGGGTCAACAGCAAAAACCCACGGCCGGGAAAGGGAAAGCCAGTGGTTGGTGTCCTGTCTTGATCCGTTTAGGGGTCGATGAAAGGGACGCCGGGGATGTCGTCCGGGCATTCAGACTTCCAGCTAGCCTCGATCTCGTCGTCGTCCCTATACAAGAAGCGCGGTAGCACGGGGGGGGGGGGGGGGGAGCGGGATACAATTTAGACTAGGATCCCTCAGTAGGTCAGCGGACCATGGGGTAGGAATAGAATGGGACACTATCTTCTTTCTTGCTTTATTCGCCGTGTTTCTCTTTTTGAAACCGCCCAATGGTGGTTTCTTTCTCTTCTTCGTGTTGCTCCGGCCGTGCAGCGGGTATCTGTTCCTCTCTTGGGCACGTGTGTTTTTTCTTCCAGGGGCGCTTCTGTCTCCCTGCGTCATTTGTATTCTGTTTCGTTTCAGAATTCGTTTTTATTTGTCTTTTTTTTATTGTTCGGTTCGGCTCGTGTCGTTGTGCCCTCGTACCGGGTACGTTAGCATCTCACTTGCCTTGCCCATTAAATAGCGTTTATTTTGTTTTGGTGTTTCTCTGTTTCACAGTCTGTGACCACATCATTTGTAGCTCTCTAGGATTAGGAATCAGGACAGACACTGGGTGTACTGATGTGGTTGGGTAGAAAGAACGGGTTTCATGTGAAGACAACACACACACTATCATACCGATACGACCCTGGGAACGGATACATAATATATCGGAGTGTTTGATCCACAGCGCCAGACAGATAAATAAACCGACCTGCAGCGTAACCCTACCCCCAACCCCGACCCACCCCCCCCATGGCCGACCTGCGGCGACAGCATTGCCCGGAAAAAAAACCCTGAAAACGCTAGTGCAGGTTTTGGAAAAGTATTAACCTCTATATATATATATCATGAGTATACATACTTGTATAGTATTTGTTACGTGTCCCGAATACACTCCGTAATGTGGCAGACACACTGCATGGACGCATCCGTGTCTATTCCAACACTCTTGTACGTAGTAAAAGCAAAACATACTCCGCCCACGAGGAAGCTATTTAGCGCACCCAGCACTCACCCTTGCTCCCGGACTTCGCAGTCGCCCGAGCAGGTGTTCCCGCAGATGATCCCCTGGGGGTGCTGCATGGCTTTGATGGATCCAAAACCGTTGTTCTCGAAGTGGTTTCCGTACACCTGAAAAACAAAAGGCAAGGACGGACGGATCGACGTGAACATCAATACTACTGGCAACGTTCGACCGGGGTACCTACACCCGAAAGGAAGAGAAGAAGGAGCCGATCAGTATCCTTCGTTCGAGTGATGACATCGAACGGGGTACTACGGAGCACGCTTGCCATGGTAAAAGTGGTCTACTTGCTGTACACAGCCAGCAGTCGATCCGGAGCAGGTTGCTACTACTGGTGTTAAATAGTGGAGAAAGGAATGGGGCTACAGTATGGGAGTCTCTTTTCAATGTTCACCATTTCCAGTGGATGAGAGCCACGCAGCCGAGTGACCCACCAAATTTCAAGTTTTAACGCTTTACGTTGTCGAGATATGCAACCACCATGGTATGCTTGCTGATGATTACTCTGCGACACCAACCTATTTCTGCGTCCAGTTTTGAGTAAGGTAGAGAGCCGCTCGCCCGAGTGGAGTAAACGTGGTGGTGTTACCCTTCCCTACCGTAGCACCAGAAAACAAAACTCACGTGGTTGTCGACGCCGTAGACGAAGTCGTCGATGATGTGGCCTCCGAGGCGGACGCCGGCTCCGTCGCAGTTCTCGCCGAAGTTGTACCTGAACCAACACCAGCAGGGGGGGGGCACACATAGACGTGATCGATATGCGTCTGAGTATTGAGTACGGCATGAAAACAGTAGGTTGGTATACACAGGGTGCGGGATCAACACTAAATCGCAGTTATCGCCGACGTTTTTCCTGAGCAACACTACCAGGGGCGGGGCACACATACGTATAATCCATATGCGATGAGTATTGAGTACGACATCAAGAGAAGAACGTGTACACAGCAGTGGTATAACGGTCACACGTAACAACCTTACCGGGGCACAAACAGAGGTAAGCCAAGGGGCCCACGCCTATCGATGTGCGTTGGGTATTGATGAAATACACGTGGGGAGGAGATAGGTACGTATACTCACGGTAGGAGCACCTTCTGATCATTGCAAGCACAGAGGTACCGGCATGAACGCCTCCCTACAATAGGTCGAACAGCAGATACTCTTAGCAAGAGCAGTAAGTACGTCGGTTTCGGCCGCTCTGGGTATTTGAAGGTTGAGGAAGCGTGGCGTGTTATCAAAGCTGTGGCTTCAATGAATACGCGTGAAATTTCACACACGTTCTTCGATACTGCACTAATCTACTCCTTACCGACCAAGCACCTCATGGAATAGGGGGCCGGTATCGGGAGTATGTTTATCAAAATATAAGTGTTGTGCACGATGAAGAATCCCATATTAGCCTAAGCAAACAAGAGAAACGCGTGCAACACAAAAATAAAAGTTCGACGATGTTGGGTCAGGGGGGCCCGATTATAACTTGAAAAAAAAAACTCAACAGTTTAAGTTCCGCCTTTATCCAAGCGCGCCTGGGGTGCAGCAGTGCAACAGCCCTCAAAAGGTAGCGGTTTAACATACGGCATATATATCGAAAGATATTACCTGAAGGTGTTGTCGTTGCCGCGAGAGTCGTAGCAGCCGGACTCTTCATCGCGCTGCTCCTGGCACTCGTTGTACTCGATGACGTTGAACGAGGCTCCTTCCTTGACGTCAACGCACTCGTTGCCTCGGGGGATGATCTCGTTCCCGGTGACAAGGTTGTAGTTGCTCTCGTCGGGGCCGTTGGTAATCCTGCTGCCCACGCCATCCGTCCACTGCACAAAACAAAACAAAAAGAAAAAACACAAACACACAAGAAAATGCCGGCGGAGTGGGTGGGTGGGGGGGGGGGAGGCGATGGCGTGCATGGGGGGGAAAGGGGGGGAGGGGGTGGAGCGGATTAGGAACTCCGACTGAGTATATGGACTGGTGGGTTAGTGTGTGTAAGCGCGGTTGAGTGTCACGTCTATTATGAATAGGTCACACCGCACATTACGGATCGTTTATGATACGACGTTGGCTTGAACCACAGATTTTCTGTTGTTCTGGCCCACGTCAACAGTATTGGAGACCACACATGAAACATTGACTGGTACATCATCACGAACATCAACAACAACAACAACAACAACAACAACAACAGCCACAGCGGGCCCAATTCACCCGCTTTCAGTGACAGAGCCGTCGTCGCGTCCTAGCGCAACCCTTACCCAACCCATATTAAGACTCCCAAGACTAGTATATACCTGGTTGCTGGAAGTCCCGATGTAGATGGCCTCGCCGATCTTTCCGTCGAACTGGTACTGGAAGTCGTAGATGCCGCAGTCCTCGATGACGTTGTTGGCGATCACGGCGTTCGTCACGTGGTTCCTCATGCGGATGCACTCCATCCTGCCAGTTCACACACACACACACACAACAGCGCAGCAGACGAAAAGGTTGCAACGTATATAGATATCTATTAGGTCAGCAAAGGGGGGTCGGCCAGACAGACATGTCGGTCAGCGCGCGTCGTAGAAACGTCAAACTTCAAACTTCGTATAGAGCCCGACGCGACTGAACCGCAGCAACAAACAGCAACAGCAGCAGCAACAAACAGCAGCAGAGGGTGCAGCAAAACAGCACCCAGCAGCAGCAGCAGCGGCTGCGGCTGCTGCGACAAAAACGACGTGTATCGTACGTACCCGCAGTTGTGGATGTGCATGTCCATGACGTGGAAGCCGATGAGAGAGCTCTTCACCGTGGTCCCGGCGATAGGTAGCTCGGTGGGGGCGTCCTGGCCCTCGACGAAGATGCACTTGTCCACGTAGTCTTCTTCCGCGTCGAGGCCGTTCAGGTGCCCGTCGATCGTAAAGCCCTGCTCGATAGATAGTGTGTAGCACGTTGCGACGCGAAGGGACGGAACGGGACGGGGGGGGGGGGTGAGGCGGAGTTGAACTGATGATACGGTACGGTCCGTAGCACTCTTGACTGTGCGATGCTGCGGTGATTCGCGCAAAGAGTTCACAGATGCTCGTACGGTCAACCTCTCCTCGTGCGCTGTGAGTATTTCGAAGTATGTTAGGACAGGGATTTAGTAATGGCATATACATGCTGTATATATGATCTACTACGAAGCGCAACAGTAAATACGACCAAAACGTTTTAGCGTACCCAGGCGTACCGTAGGTTTCCCATTTACTATACGACCCCCCCCCTCAATAGTTCAAGCTTCCGGGCGTGACAGCATGGTCTACAGCAGCGCGTGAGTCCTTGTATTGGATGTTTTTACACTCGACCGATCCTTGCGAGGATTCGTGAATCAAGCCTGCCCCCCTGCCATACTTAGATCGGTCAACAACGGACATCGGAATTTTTTCCTTTGACGGGGGGACCATAGTAATCATTCCAGGGTTTTTACTAATGGCATTTGGTCCGGAACACTATGTTACCCCGTTACAGTATACAAGTATGTGTTGTCCAGGGACAGTAGCGCCCTCTCACCTCTAGGGTAATCCAGGAGTGCCGGATGTCGACGACCTTCTGGTCCCACATCAAGGTCCTGTCCCCGCTGAAAGCGCTGATAACTGCCCCACGACCACCCTTGATCACGAGGGGGTTGCCTTCGGTGCCCTGGTAAGAGTAGGCGAGTAGCAAGGAAGCAAGAACACAAAGTTCAGGAATTTATATATATACGAGGAAAGGAGAGGTTGAAACGATGACATTTCGTTAAAGTTATGTATGTTTTGCTTGTGTTTGGGCGAAGGGGAATGCCTTCCAAACCCTGGTAGAGGGTAGGGCAAACAGGAACAAACACACACACACACACTCGGGGTAAAAAAATAAAACCAAAAGGAGTACAGAAAAGGTAGGATCCATTTTTGATTTTTCGTATTGTGTTTGCAAAAACATTGAAAAAAGAAGAAAAATCACACACAGACAGGGGCCCTTATCGCGCCGACGGACGCAGTAAAATGAAAATCAATCTCCGCTTTCGAAACAGCACCCCCTAGCTTATGTGCTATAGATTGAACTGGAAGTGTCTTCAGTGGGGCGCCTACTTTAAGAGCACCCGGTTGAAGACATTTCCGGGAATAAGACCAGGCAACTACTGTACGTCTGTCACGAAAAAAAACGCTAGCCTGGCCCAACTCTTCTCGGTTTTCTCGACGAAGTATACCAAACAACTCCCTGGGTGTTGATCAGAATATCCCTATGGGATAACGTTAGCCACATTTGTCGTAAAACGCGAGACTATTGGGGGTATAGAGGCAGGACCACTTCAAAAGCCTTTAGTGACGGGGCGGGGCTTGCACGTGAGTACCCGACGTACGTAACTGCAGATAAATGTATGCATGTAGTGCGGCAGAAGTGAACGAAAGGGGGGGGACACCGAACGTACTACGCGTGTAGGGGCATGAAACCGCATAAAACCACACAACAAACGAGAACAGTTACCGTTACCGACGCATATGCTACGGTAGCCTGCATGCAGGTGCTACGGTAGCCTGCATTCAGGTGCCCCACGTTTCTTCTGAGGGTACGTAGTTAGTCACCAGAGAAGCTCCATACCCCACCCCAAAACAAATTGTGGAGGAAAACAAAAGCGCTACATACCCGATGCGCAAACCCATGGTCTTGCAGTAGGAATACAATGAAAAATATTGCAACGCAAGAAGAATGAATTGAATGCCGGACGGTTTGGGATTTTTAAGGAAACCCCCGTCCTTCTGAAAACATTTCCGCCAAAAAACGGTGTATACCTCTGCCCGTAGTACGCGTCTACCGCCCGGGTCGCTCGAAGACACCTCTCCATTCATACAAACATTCCTCACCGCGTTCATGGTCACGATCGGCTCGCGGTAGAGACCGTCCGCCAGAGAGATGGTGTCGCCAGCGCCTGCCATCTCCAAGGCCTCGGTGAGTGACATCGGGTTGCCCTCCGGGTCGACCTGGTACTCGCTACCGCTACCATCGGTAGGCGGTGTCTCGGTGGAGGTTGGCATGGTGGACGAGATGGGGCTCGAAGTCTCGTTTGCTGGGTTTTCCGACTCCGTAGGTTCGGTTGGGCTGGGCGGGGGGGGACACGGGGTCGGCGACGGTTGCGAAGAGTTTTCCTCTGGGAGGGGGGGACACATATGGCGGGGGCGAGGGCGGGAGGCAGGATCATAAGTCCGAAATTGCATACTGTATTTTTGATCGAGCGCGTCCCCTCTCCTTGTGCTTCGACGGTTTACGGTTGAGAATGTTAAACCACTCAATCGGTCGGACTAAAGACATGACGTTATTCTGTTTACTTTTTTAAGAACTACGTGCACGACTGGTACTGACTGAATACGCCAAAACATGCATCAGACATCATGTTTTTACTTTCTGTGCTTCGTTTCTCAAAACCATGTTTGATTGGGGTGAGGGACGGATAAACAAAACCGCTGGCGCCGAAGAAGCACCGCACTACTCCGTCCCAAACCATGTCAATATTGAATGCAGACCTTCGTTAGATTCCGAGATAAAAGTACAAGCACCAGTGACGTTTAGAATGTGCGTCGTACCCCTATTAGAGCAAGCAAGCACGCAACGTCTCACCTATTTCGTCCGTGCCGTCGTCACTGCTGCTCTCGCTGTCGTCGTCGTCGATGATGCACGGGGCCGCCTGCGTTTCACTGCACATCTCTCCCGCGATCTCGATCAGGCTGGTACAGCAGAGGTTCTGCTTACAACGGATGTTACATAATGCACAACAAGGGTATTCTAGATAGATTGAGGCGTACGTGTGTGTGCGTTCGTTTGGCCGGGAAAATGTTGGGGGTGCATTTAGCTTGTGTGAAGAGCTTGATTGACTGTTTTATCGACACATAAACCCTGACAACTAATGCTGCAGTGAAGAGTACACCAGGTATGGATGGAAATTGGTTCATATCACACGTCGGCCCATCCGACAACGTGCAGCATGCATAGTCTAAAGCTTGAAAAAAATATTGTTGCAATTCTAGATGAGAGACAATATGAGCCGAGGCTGTAAGCGTTCGTCAGGCCGGGCGAACGCTGTGGACGGAACAGTCAGTAACGTAATACGTAGAAACTTGCCTCCCGTGGACAGACTTTTTTTTTAACAAAGGTCGTACTGGTACGATGTCGAGGAGGAGTTCAACGTAAATGGGCACTTCCGCGCCGACTTGCTCTCAGCGAGCTCACGTTTCGCGCAAAGAAAATGAAGAAAACGCCTCCCCAAACCACACACAACTGGTACGTACGTCTTCGAAGCCTGTGTGTCTGTTTTCACAACTAGTCGCCGCACGTTTTTTTTTTTTTTTTTACAGTGCATGCCTCTTTACATACCATGCACTCGCCTACACCTGATTTTGATCGGTTTCACAACAACAAACAGTGAATAGAGAGAGTGTCATGCCCAAGGGCGCCTCAGAGGAGGAGTGGTAGGTGGTAGCGGGAGGGAGGGAGGGGGGGGCGGGCGCGGGGGGGGGGGGGGGGGGGGGGGGGGGGGGGGGGGGGGGGGGGGGGGGGGGGGGGGGGGTAGTCGAAGCGTCGGACGGTTTTATCACCCGGTGGCACAGGGGTGGCGCGGAAGCTACTGTAGCTACTACACACGACAGAGAACGCCAAGAGTGACGACAAGGAGAAGGAGCGGGGGCCGGCCACCGGCGGGGGGAGATCGAGTGGGGGTGTATTTTTGTCGTGCACGATCGCAGTCGTATGAACCACAGACCCTCGCCCTACAATTTCCGCGACAGGGCACGTTGAGTTTTTCACGAACCCGGCAACAGCCGTACATGCTAAGACCACTTTTGACGAACGCATAACCAAGCGAGTGGGAAACGGTAACGTAAAAGTATCCAAACTAACGGGTATCAACTAACCTGGCCGCCAGGGCGCTGGCTGCAACCGACCCCTCCGCAGGACCCGCACTCAGGCGCGCAGCAGATGTCGCTCTGTTGGACACCCTCGAGGCCGTTGCTGCATGACGTGGCTTCATTCATTCAGCACAGTAGGAGGAGCACATGCATCGTGGCAGAGTGGGGGGGGGGGGGGGGGGGGGGGGGGGG
>MEHQ01003701.1:70868-99214 GCA_008828725.1 Saccharina japonica | reverse complement strand
GGGGGGGGGGGGGGGGGGGGGGGGGGGGGTAGGTGAGTGTGATTGGGTGGGGTTCAACAACATTTTGTCGTTAGATCCAGCGACTCAAGACAAAGGCAACGCTCACGCGTACGCAGTAAGTAAAAGAGTCTGTCTGCTCATTGAATTTTGTTTACAAAAAAATGGGTATTTATACGTACTCGTACTGAGTGTGAGACCCTGTGTGTTGAGTTGCACCGTAACGACGAAGGGAAGTGCTTTTGTGCTACATGGTACCGTTTACATTGTACGGCGCTTTAGGGGGTGGCAACACACCCCGGGATGTGGAGTTTCCTCTATCTCTCTCTCTCTCCAAAATGATACATGAATCATGCCTACGTACGCTGAAAAGGCTCAACATGCGTGTCGTAGGGGAGAGGAGTGCGGCATCAAAACCCGTCACCGCCACAGTTAGTTGAATAGTAGTGCTCACCGCTCGAAACGTGAAGGGAGGACAGACCCACCAGCCCCAGAAGCACACACTCCACGCGCATGATGTTTTTTGTTTCTAGATTGTCCGACGCACCTGTAGTCGCTGTATAGCAGCACAACAGGAAAGGCAACAGGAGCCGCAGAGCATTGACGGCAAGGAGCGAATGGGCGGGAGGAGGGGGGGGGAGAGGGGCGACTGTTAATACCGGTGGCAGTGGAGGCGGAGGGACCTCCGATAAATCTGAATTTGCCGTAAAGACCCGCTGTAGCTAAGGAACTCAAAAGTCAGTACATCACCGCACGATGGGTCGACACACACTGCTGTTCATCCGTACAGTAGTTGGCCCTATCAGGCGTGGGTTACAGCTCGTCTTTCAAATCGTTTTGGGGTTATCATATGTATCACTAGGAGTGGGTTACAGCTCGTCTACCAGAAGGATTCTTACGTATTCAATCGTGTGTTTCCCAAAAGCTGACTACAGTGGTACCCCATGGCGGGTGGGTTTGCCGTGAGTACAGCAGCAACCCCATAACAACGTGTGGCGCTGCATACATTTTAGAAATGACACACGACTCGGCTGTCCCGCAGCCAACGGAAAGAGTGCGCAGCAGCACTGCGAGCAACAGCGATCAAATCCGCCACCAGGGAGTGCGGAGCACCTGATACTATACTTGTCCCTGACTGGTGCGGTAGTACACGTGCACGCACAACTAAAGTAATCTTCATTCGCATTGTTCGTGCCCGCGGCACCGACCGGGTGTACGGCCTGCCGCTGCCGCCGTATCGGCGAGTACGAATGCACGACGGCTGTTCGAGGTGCGTATGGACGGGTTATATCTTTGTGGCCCAAAACAAACGAAGCAGCAAGCACCGAACAATGATACTGACTGCGTGCAACCGCGTGCCTGCCCGCAAGTGTGAGTTTGTACTTGCAGTAAAGCAGCAAGCACCGAACAACGACACTATGCGGCAGTACGAGCGCACACTTGCCGGCAGGCACGCGGCTGCACGCAGCAAATAATTACCATGTAAATATAATTTCGAAGGCCCTTGATGATCAGGCAGACAGACACAAAGTCGTTGTTTGTGTTCAAGTTCAAGTTCTGGGTACACCGGCCGTACAGTAGTAGTACGGTACCAACTCGTGGGGTACGAAGACGCCTGGCAGCGTTTACTGCTGCTGTCCGTTGCTTGCGTGGTGTTCTGCCCTACATATATACGTATGGCCTACCAGGGCCTACGAGTAGGAGTACTGCTATAGCGTTGCTGTATCAAACAGCAGTGTTTTAAAAGAAAATATATTAATTCCTTTATACCACACCACCGAGCAACTGAGACACCACCACAAAAAAAAAAAAACGTAGCAAAAGTTATCCCGTTTTTGTGCAAGAAAGATAAAGATACAGCGAACAGGAACATTTTGGCAAACGAACCAAGCGCTTGGTTGGGTACAGTATGCATATGTATAGACTAGGGGCTGGCATAGGCCCAGGCCTTTAAGGCACGCCGTAGGCGCAAATAGGCATATGGAGATAGGCCCGCCGCAGGCGAAAAAAATTGAAATAGGCACGTAGATAGGCAAATGCCTGAAATGCCTTAAACGTGCCTATCTATCCCTGAGATAATGCCTTAAACGTGCCTGAAACCGTCAAGGCACATCCCACACTAATTTCAAGTAGTTTTAGGGTTTCAGGCATAAATGCCTATCTTGCTCAATCCCATACTAATTTCAAGTAGTTTTTGGTTTCAGGCATAAATGCCTATCTTGCTTCCTATCTTGCGCAATCCCACACTAATTTCAAGTAGTTTTGGGTTTCAGGCATAAATGCCTATCTTGCTCAATCCACACTTGTTGCAATTCTAGATGAGAGACAATATGAGCCGAGGCTGTAAGCGTTCGTCAGGCCGGGCGAACGCTGTGGACGGAACAGTCAGTAACGTAATAAGTAGAAACTTGCCTCCCGTGGACAGACTTTTTTTTTAACAAAGGTCGTACTGGTACGATGTCGAGGAGGAGTTCAACGTAAATGGGCACTTCCGCGCCGACTTGCTCTCAGCGAGCTCACGTTTCGCGCAAAGAAAATGAAGAAAACGCCTCCCCAAACCACACACAACTGGTACGTACGTCTTCGAAGCCTGTGTGTCTGTTTTCACAACTAGTCGCCGCACGTTTTTTTTTTTTTTTTTTACAGTGCATGCCTCTTTACATACCATGCACTCGCCTACACCTGATTTTGATCGGTTTCACAACAACAAACAGTGAATAGAGAGAGT
The DNA here is from genome assembly GCA_008828725.1 of Saccharina japonica. Taxonomy (NCBI): domain Eukaryota; class Phaeophyceae; order Laminariales; family Laminariaceae; genus Saccharina; species Saccharina japonica. The sequence continues at coordinate 96,489 of MEHQ01003701.1, read as the reverse complement.
GTCATGCCCAAGGGCGCCTCAGAGGAGGAGTGGTAGGTGGTAGCGGGAGGGAGGGAGGGGGGGGGGGAGTCGAAGCGTCGGACGGTTTTATCACCCGGTGGCACAGGGGTGACGCGGTAGAAGCTACTGTAGCTACTACACACGACAGAGAACGCCAAGAGTGACGACAAGGAGAAGAAGCGGGGGCCGGCCACCGGCGGGGGGAGATCGAGTGGGGGTGTATTTTTGTCGTGCACGATCGCAGTCGTATGAACCACAGACCCTCGCTCTACAATTTCCGGGACAGGGCACGTTGGGTTTTTCACGAACCCGGCAACAGCCGTACATGCTGAGACCACTTTTGACGAACGCATAACCAAGCGAGTGGGAAACGGTAACGTAAAAGTATCCAAACTAACGGGTATCAACTAACCTGGCCGCCAGGGCGCTGGCTGCAACCGACCCCTCCGCAGGACCCGCACTCAGGCGCGCAGCAGATGTCGCTCTGTTGGACACCCTCGAGGCCGTTGCTGCATGACGTGGCTTCATTCATTCAGCACAGTAGGAGGAGCACATGCATCGTGGCAGAGTGGGGGGGGGGGGGGGGGGGGGGGGGGGTAGGTGAGTGTGATTGGGTGGGGTTCAACAACATTTTGTCGTTAGATCCAGCGACTCAAGACAAAGGCAACGCTCACGCGTACGCAGTAAGTAAAAGAGTCTGTCTGCTCATTGAATTTTGTTTACAAAAAAAGTGGGTATTTATACGTACTCGTACTGAGTGTTAGACCCTGTGTGTTGAGTTGCACCGTAACGACGAAGGGAAGTGTTTTTGTGCTACATGGTACTGTTTACATTGTACGGCGCTTTAGGGGGTGGCAAACATCCCGGGATATGGAGTTTTCTCTCTCTCTCCAAAATGATACATGAATTATGCCTACGTACGGCGAAAAGGCTCAACATGCGTGTCGTAGGGGAGAGGAGTGCGGCATCAAAACCCGTCACCGCCACAGTTAGTTGAATAGTAGTGCTCACCGCTCGAAACGTGAAGGGAGGACAGACCCACCAGCCCCAGAAGCACACATTCCACGCGCATGGTGTTTTTTGTTTCTAGATTGTCCGACGCACCTGAAGTCGCTGTATAGCAGCACAACAGGAAAGGCAACAGGAGCCGCAGATCATTGACGGCAAGGAGCGAATGGGCGGGACAAGGAGCGAATGGGCGGGAGGAGGGGGGGGGGAGAGGGGCGACTGTTAATACCGGTGGCAGTGGAGGCGGAGGGACCTCCGATAGCTCTGAATTTGCCGTGAAGACCCGCTGTAGCCAAGGAACTCACAGTAAGTACGTCACCACACGAGGGGCAGGCCCACACTGCTGTTCATACGTACAGTAGTTGGCTTTGTCAGACGTGGGTTGCAGCTCGTCTTTCAAATCGTTTTGGGGTTATCATATGTATCATCAGGAGTGGGTTACAGCTCGTCTACCAGAAGGATTATTACGTATCCAATCGTGTGTTTCCCAAAAGCTGACTACAGTGGTAACCCCATGGCGGGTGGGTTTGCCGTGAGTACAGCAACAACCTCATAACAACGTATGGTGCTGCAAACTTTTTAGAAATGACACACGACTTGGCTGTCCCGCAGCCAACGGAAAGAGTGTGCAGCAGCACTGCGGGCAACACCAATCAAATCCGCCACCAGTGAGTGCGGAGCACCTGATACTATACCTGTCCCTGACTCGTGCGGTAGGTACTGTAGTACACGTGCACGCACAACTAAAGTAACTTTCATTCGCATTGTTCGTGCCCGCAGCACCGACCGGGTGTACGGCCTGCCGCTGCCGCCGTATCGGCGAGTACGAATGCACGACGGCTGTTCGAGGTGCGTACGGACGGGGTATATATTTTATGGCCCAAAACAAACGAAGCAGCAAGCACCGAACGGCGACACTATACAGCAGTACAAGCGCACACTTGCGTGCAGGCACGCGGTTGTACGCAGCAAATAATTACCATGTAAATAGAATATCCAAGGCCCTTGATGATTTAGGCAGACAGACACAAAGTCGTTGTTTGTGTTCAAGTTTAAAGTTCTGGGTACACCGACCGTACAGCAGTACGGTACCACGTATGGCCTACCATGGCCTACGATTATGAATACTGCTATAGCGTTGCTGTATCAAACAGCACAGTGTTTAAAAAATATATATACTGATTTTATACCACACCCACCGAGCAACTGAGACACCACCACCAAAAAAACAGTACCAAAAGTTATCCCGTTTTTGTGCAAGAAAGATAAAGATACAGCGAACAGTAATATTTTGGCAAACGAACCAAGCGCTTGGTTGGGTGTACTGCTGTAGCACGTGCGGCGTACGTTTTCCAGCAGTATATGGATAGACTCGGGGCTGGCATCATTTGTGCAAGCAGCAAGCAGGATACAATCTGTACAATAGTTGATGCAGAGCAGTTAAAGTAGAAGTGGCTGGATCAAAACGAGAAAAAAGAAACGTTGGAGAAGGTTGGGAGGTTCCTCTGCTTGAATCAAGAAACACTATACCCGAGTCTGGTCGGGCTATGTATCTAAATATATGCAGCGTCTCCTGCCCACTGTATACCACCCGCGCTGCTGTGCTGCTGCACATTTCCTGCTGCAGAACACGACGCCAGATTGTGGAACAGAGGTACACGTCGATTACTAGCAGCGCGTGTGAGCGTGAACTACAGCAGCAGCACCGGGATCACAAAGGCACCGGAGCGTGAACTATTATTATTGGAAGAAGAGCAGTTGGTAAATAAAGATCGCATTGACCAACACCAACAACAGCAGCTTGTTGTAAAATAACCACTGCAACAACAACAGTGATAGCCCCTCTCACGCATGACAGGAGTGTACTGCAGTGGTGTACTGGTAGTCCCGGCGATGAAACTTCTCGTAGAGGGCCTGCTGACCAGCTGCTGTGTAGGAGACTATACACATTGTACTACGATAATACAGTATGTAAATACTGTAGTATCATCAGGGAATATGTGCCCAGTCAGCCAACAACACAGCAAGCAACAGTACGCCGTACGTACGTACAACTGGAGTAGTACCAGTACAGCACACAGCAGTAGTGATAGTATAGTGCTGTGTTTTGCTGACTGTTGTGCATATATACCTATGGTATAGGTACACGTACCAGCAGTGTGTACTCCTATTTTACAACGCTCTTCTTCTTCTTCTGCTCTGTTTGTGGACAGATCGACCAGGTACGTCAGTACACCTACGTACGAGTACCGGTAAAAAAAAACTGCCCCATTTCATTTGTGCGGCTGCGGCAACTTGCACCGCACAGCCGATTATAATAGCCGACGCACCGAGTTGTTGACTGGATCTACGCGAAAAACTGCATGTATGTGTGTGAGTGTTGCTGTCTGGTTTTTTCGATTGTGTGTGATGCGAGCAACAGCCGACTCGCACCTACAGCTTTGGAGTCGAAGGACTCGAACCGCAGCAGTACGTTCGATACCTGATGGTGGTACTACTGCTCTGCTGTATATATACCTGGTATACATTTCAGTACCGCCATTACCGGGTGTACATCATAATTATAGAAAGTCTCATGTATTGACTGCTTGTACCACCACCACCACCCGCTAAAGAATGGAATGGCGTCCTTTTAAGATGTGAGCGAAGTTGGGGTGGATCGTTGTCATCGTTACAAAGGGTTATCATTATCCACTAGCGAGATGTTATGCGGTGTGTGCTGCATCCCAGCCCGGAATAGACCACGGGATACACTGCTGAGTGTGCAAAAGTGAGCTGAATGTACTTTTGTACACGTCGCACGGGTGCAAGTGAGCCTAAAATTCTACTCGAGAGCGTGTGTTCTTCCCTGCAGTCGCACACGGAACCGAGTTTATACTATTCTTATTGTTTCTCTTGAATTGGGGGATTCCAACAGCAAAGTTCACGCTGAGAAATAAACAAAGACGTGCCTGCATCGAAAAGAAAAAAAAAAAGTGAAATCGCAGGGTGGGCGCGGGGTGTGCATGATGAATATTGTTGCTACTGCTGCTGCTGCTGCTGCTGTGCTGCGGTTTCAGGCAACCACGATAGGGTGGGGAGCCTCAGATCAACCTCGCGGTGTGGGCTATAAATGCCACTGCCGTGGCCACTGATGACGAAGTGCTTTTGGCCCGTGGCTATTATCGCTGTCCGGCTGCGACACCCGGTTGGTTAATGTCCGACTGATCAATACCCACAGCAAGCAGCGGCCCTATACTTGTAGGTATCTTGACTTTTCATTTTAGTGCAGTTAAATACGAAGCAACGCTTGAGCAACGCTAAAAATTACCCGAAGCGCCGTGTGCTCTATATTCCCCAACCAACACGTGGCCGTTGCTTGGTGGGCAATGAGTCCTGCTGTATATTATACGCGTACNGCGTTCAGGCACGCTGTTTTCAGAAAAGGTCATTCAGGCATTATTTCAGGCATGCCTTAAAGGCCTGGGCCTAGGCTGGCATCATTTGTGCAAGCAACAAGCAGGATACAATATGTACAATAGTTGATACAGAGCAGCCCTAAACGAGAAAAAAATAAACGTTGGAGAAGGTTGGGAGGTTCCTCTGCTTGAATCAAGAAAATACGATACCCGAGCCTGGTCGGGCTATCTATATATTATGCAGCGTCTCCTGCCCACTATATGCTGTGCTGCTGCACATTTCCTGCTGCAGAACACGACGCCAGATTGTGGTACAGAGGTACACGCCGATTACTAGCAGCGCGTGTGAGCGTGAACTACAGCAGCAACACCGGGATCACAAAGGCACCGGAGAGTAAATTATATATATGGAAGAGCAGTTGGTAAAATAAAGACCGCATTGACCAACACGAACAACAACAGCAGCTTGTTGTAAAATAACCACTGCAACAACAGTGGTGGCCCCTCTCACGCATGGTAGCAGTGTACTGGTGTACTGGTAGTCTCGGCGATGAAACTTCTCGAGGAGGGCCTGCTGACCAGTTGCTGTGTAGGAGACTATACACACTGCTGTACTACAATAATACAGTAGTATCATCAGGGAATATGTGCCCAGTCAGCCAACAACACAGCAACAGTACGCCGTACGTACGTACAACTATCTGTAGGACCAGTACAGTACACAGCAGGAGTCGTAGTATAGTGCTGTGTTTTGCTGACTGTTGTGCACATATACCTGGGGTATAGGTACACGTACCAGCAGTGTACTCCTGGTTTACAACGCCCTTCTCCTGTTGTTCTGTTTGTGGACAGATCGACCAGGTACGTGAGTACACCTACGTACGAGTACCGGTAAAAAAAACTGCCCCGTTTCATTTGTGCCGCTGCGGCAACTTGCACCGCACAGCCGATTATAATTGCCGACGCACTGAGTTGTTGAATGAAATGGATCTACGCGAAAAGCTGCATGTGTGAGTAATGCTGTTTGGTTTTTTCGATTGTGTGTGGTGCGAGCAACAGCCGACTCGCACCTACAGCTTTGGAGTCGAAGGACTCGAACCGCAGCAAGCAGTACGTTCGATACCTGGTGGTGGTACTACTACTGCTGTATATCTCGTGATCTCAATATATACCTGGTATACATTTCAGTACCACCGCAATTACCGGGTGTACATCATAAATATAGAAAGTCCCATGTATTGACTGCTTGTACCACCACCACCCGCTAAAAAATGGAATGGCGTCCTTTTAAGTCCTTCACTGAGATGTGAGCGAAGTTGGGGTGGATCGTTGTCATCGTTACAAAGGGTTCTCATTATCTATCCACTAGCGAGATGTTATGCGGTGTGTGCTGCATCCCAGCCCGGAATAGACCACGGGATACACTGCTGAGTGTGCAAAAGTGAGCTGAATGTACTTTTGTACACGTCGCACGGGTGCAAGTGAGCCTAAAATTCTACTCGAGAGCGTGTTCTTCCCTGCAGTCGCACACGGAACCGAGTTTATACTATTCTTATTGTTTATCTTGAATTGGGGGATTCCAACAGCAAAGTTCACGCTGAGAAATAAACAAAGACGTGCCTGCATCTAATTGAAAAAAAAAAGAAGTGAAATCGCAGGGTGGGCGCGGGGTGTGCATGATGAATATTGTTGCTACTGCTGCTGCTGCTGCTGCTGCTGTGCTGCGGTTTCAGGCAACCACGATGGGGTGGGGAGCCTCAGATCAACCTCGCGGTGTGGGCTATAAACGCCACTGCCGTGGCCACTGATGACGAAGTGCTTTTGGCCCGTGGCTATTATCGCTGTCCGGCTGCGACACCCGGTTGGTTAATGTCCGACTGATCAATACCCACAGCAAGCAGCGGCCCTAAGATACTATTGTAGGTATCTTGACTTTTCATTTTAGTGCAGTTAAGTACGAAGCAACGCTTGAGCAACGCTAAAAATTACCCGAAGCGCCGTGTGCTCTATATTCCCCAACCAACACGTGGCCGTTGCTTGGTGGGCAATGAGTCCTGCTGTATATTATACGCGTACGCCTTGGTACGCCCAAACACAAAACCCCACTGACCTTCCTTGCTTTTTGCTCTCGTCTCTCAGCTCTCTCTATCTGCGCACGGCCGGCTGTCAATCGAACTCTTATCTCTCTCGCTGACTGCTGTGTCTTGATTGACTTCCAGTAGTCTCGGATGTCTTGTGGATAGCTGCTGCGTGTTCCTATGTAGCTGTAGCAAAGGAAGTCTGTGCAGGCAGAGACGATTGATGAGTTGTGGAAGAAGGGGGGGAAGGGTGGGGCGATCATCCCCCATAGAGCCGGGGGCAAATCTACCAGAGAAAAATCTCCAACAAAAAAAAATCTTGCCATATCCAGAGACAGACCCCTCCCTTTTTCAAGCTCGACTTGGTTCGAACTTCTTCATTTTGGTCAACGTTTTGCTTTCCTTCTTCTATACCTTCGTTAAACATTTTCTAGGAATTTGCTCTGCGGAATATATGTCGAACAAGTTCACAACCGAACAACCGTCGTAAAAAGAAATAGGTCGTATATCAACTTGCGTATATGTTTTAGTTCTGAAAATATCTAACGCTGAGATTGAAGTCTCTCCGACTGACGCATATCCATGGACAGGAGTATTTTTGAAGATATATCCGCTGGATTTCGGTTTGGATCCTGCTCTTCATATTCAACGTCACTATTTTGCTTCCTTCCGTCCTTCCGTTCGCCTTTGCCGCCCGAGTATATACTCGTACCTGGTATAATATATTGCCCCCAAAATACAGGTACGCCCGGTACGTGTACGAATAGTATACACACACAAAAAAAAAAATACAAAAAGGTGGGGCGGGGACTGATGACGGCAGTTCACATCTTGTGACGCGTACCACACACGATCAACTCTTCTCGTACAAAATATGTGTCCGGAAGTGTCGCAGAGAAGCACATGTGTATAGTATGTGGCAAGCACACCCTTCCTTTTGGAATGTTGTGTTTTGTGTGTCTTATGTTATCAGTTCTCTATGTATATACTGCTGTAGTACCTCTCGGAGGGATATATAGGAAGAATATAGGGGGCAGAAATGCCGTTTCGTCGCCGATTGGTGATGATGCTCTCGCTATATATTAAAAATAAATAAATAAAACAACAGCTGTAAAAGCTCGAGGATTTCGTCGAAGCTCATCTTTGCTAGCTGACTGAGTGTAGTAATACTTCGATCGCGCGTACTTACGAATTTTATATGTCCTCATGTAGGATGTACATCCCGTATGAGGGGGACACAATCTGAGGCTGTAGAATACAGGAAGTGTATGTCTATTTGTGGGGGAAGAAAATAATTGAAATTAAATTAAAATTAAAATTAAACAGTCTGAAATAAACGCACCAGGTATACTATAGTGTTCCAACGATAGGGTGGTTCTACTATTTGTAGCCATGTATGGTATATAATAAGAAGAGGTGTGTGAGGACAGGTTATGGAGTAAAACTTAAAAGCACCCGTGGATGAATTTTTAATTAATTAGTGATTTGGGTTTTTGTAGTGTGCATTATTTATTTGTACCTATAAGGTATCTTTAGTGGCAATTAGTAAGAACAACAACAACGTTTTATCCTTTATAATTGTTAAAGGGGGGGGCAGGGGGGGGGAGACATATACATACAAGGGTATGAACCAATCAACCATGTTGACAGGAGGTATGTTAAAATCTAGTATGAATTTTCAGGTTTTTTTTGGGGGGAAATTGTTTGTAACAAGTAAATAGTGGTTAATCAGACGATTTTATTATAATAGCAGTATTATATTTTGCAGAAGAGGTGTGTGAGGACAGGTTATGGAGTAAAACTTAAAAGCACCTGGATGGATTTTAATTAATTAGTGATTTGGGTTTTTAATAGTGTGCATTATTTATTTGTACCTATAAGGTATCTTTAGTGGCAAATTAGTAGAAACACAACAACGTTTTATCCTTTATAACTGTTAAAGGCGGGGGGGGGAGACACATACAGACAAGGGTTGAACCAATCAACCATGTTGATCAGGAGGTATGTTAAAATCTAGTATGAATTTTCAGGGATTTTTTTGGGGGGAAATTGTTTGTAACAGTAAATAGTGGTAATCAGACGATTTTTTTATAATATCGAGCAGTATTATATTTTGCAGAAGAGGTGTGTGAGGACAGGTTATGGAGTAAAACTTAAAAGCACCTGGATGATATTTAATTAATTAGTGATTTGGGTTTTTAATAGTGTGCATTATTTATTTGTACCTATAAGGATTTTAAGGCAATTAGTAGGTAGGGAAATTATGTTATCAACCGTTCGATCGTATATACTGTTAAAAGGGAGGGGGGGGGGGGACACATAGAGACAGGGGTGTGAACCAACCAACCATGTTGACAGGAGGTATGTTAAAATCTAGTATGAATTTTCAGGGGTTTTTTTGGGGTGAAATGTTTGTAACAAGTAAATAGTGGTCAATCAGACGATTTTATTATAATAGCAGTATTATATTTTGCAGTATGTTCGTTGTCCTGATGAGATTGCATATCATACGTTTATAGTAGGCATATTATATAGTAGACATATTATCACTACCATTTATACTAGGTTTTAGTGTATAGTATAGTTATAACGATTGATACACATGATATCTGTTGGGGGGTTGGTAATATACGTATAATAATAGGCGCGCGTGACACACACACGCCCCCCCCCCCCCCCCCCCCCCCCCCTCGTTTTGGTGACGTGTATACCACTCTGACCCGGAATATAAGGACCGTTTGTATATTAACATGCAATTTAATTGGGGATTATATTTATTTACGCGCGCCGCACACGGTCATCCATACAGAACAGCGCAGTGCCACCACACACACCCCGCTCATACGTAAAAGAAAAATGGAACCCACAAGAAAGTTATACGTAGCCTGAACAATTATTATGAGTATCTTTGCCATCCGACAATGTGCAGCATGAGCTTCAACATTGATCACTCATAACATTCCCGAAAGCAGAAAACGTCGGAAACCAAGGAACCCTATTATAATGCTCAAAGTCTAACATCCCCTCCTGTGTCTACTTCACGATTGAAAAAAATGAAGAAGAAAGCTCTCATCCTAGTCAGTGTGCATAAATAGCTTCAAGAAGAAAAAGTGACCCCTTCGTGTGGCTGTGGCCTGGGCATAATAGAAGGCACCACATTCAGAATTTCACTATAATATGCAGCCATAATAGACGAATGCTACGATAGAGGTGCACCGTGATGTTTCTGCCTTCGAAGGGTGGTCACTTGAGGAGCTCTCCATACCTCACCCGAAAAACGATTTTGCAAAAAACCAAAAGTATGCTACCCGGCCAACAATCCCATGAGATAGGTATACTACAGCAGAAGATGGAAAATGTGTCAACACAAGAATGAAAAAATACGACGAATCTGGGTTAAGGAGCCCGATCGTTCAGAAACAAAATCAGCAAAAAGTGTCACCTCTATTATCGTAGCACGCGTCAATAATAGGGGGGAAACGCCTTCTCGCGGGGACAAAACTAAGAAAGGGCACAGCATAATAAGAAAGTGTGTGTGCTCTCGGGCGCGCCCAGAATAAGAACGTCAGTCAGCCCCTGAGCCTGATTTCATATTTCTTGCGAGAGGGCCCCGGTACTGCATGCACCCTTGTGTACACACACAGCACACAGCAGAGAGTGCGAGCGAACAGTTTTCTCCGAGAAGAAGCGAAACTACAAAGACCTCTAATAGAAATATATTATTGAATGGATTATAGGAGGGCAACAGAAACGCTTAAACCGGAAAGCACTACGCATATATATATACAGTACAGGACACCTCGTGAATAAGAAACAGGCTAATGAGAAAGCTAAAAGGCTGAGACTTGGGAGGTAAGTAATAAATTCGGGAGTCGTTATATTGGAATTAGTGTAGAAAGCTTCCTCTCTCGAATAATAAATCCAGCCAGATTCCCTGTCTCCTGCATTGGGTGGCTTGTACAGTACCGGCCCGATAATAAGAAACGATACATCGGGCTTTAGGCTGACTTTCTTATTTGAGAAAGGGGTGTGCCCCACACTAACTTCAGCTTAACAGCTGTCGACTTTCTTATTCCCCCCCCGTAATGTTTAGGCTGAGTTTCTTATGAGAGGGCCGGAAGTAAGTGTATATAACTCTACACTGCACGAAATTTCTCACGCAGTTCGTGCCAAAAAAATACCCGCCCGAATATAGGGTCTGTGGCGTGTCTATATTATTATCATATTTGCTCTATATTGATGTGAGTGGATGGGTTGTTTAATATGCTCCATACATATATTCATATAATGCATGCGCTGGTCGTGTTCCGGGTCTGGATCCCGCTCGATCGGAAGCACGCGCGGAATATCTAAGTGGATACGTGGATAGAAAAAAATATAACAGCACAGACGACCACAAAAAAAAAGCAATTAAAGTGTGTTGCACATGTATTACAAAACAAAATATAAAAATATAAATAACATGTGGGGTACGTATAACAAGCTCCTGGAAATCCGTTTTTCAACAGTAAAAAAGTACGTGGTAGTAAAATGGGTGCCTCTGTCTTATTAATTATTCGGGAGTGAGAGCATATATAATATAAACGGGCCCGCTCGATGAAAAGCTTGGATTTTCAGAAGGCAAGAAATAGAACCTCAGATTAAAGCGACCGCTCCTTCCTGTGTTCGGTGTCCTCCGCCTATTTAAGAAGGATATTATGTATGTATGTGTGTGGCGTGATATGTATGTACAGTAAGCAATGGTCTACTTATTTCGACTGGTAGAATGTGTCTTTGTACGTATACGAGTTCCCGTATTTAATCTTATACTCGCAAATTTTTGTGTCAGCTCACAGCGCCAAGTGAAAAATATAATCTAAAATATATTATTACTAGGGAATAAGAGGCCCTCCAGCCCCCACGGCGGTAGGGCCATTAAAGCAAGTAGTAAAGATGATAGAGGCTGAAATAAATAATAATAGGAATTAAATTGAAAACAAATTGACGACGAAGATTCCACAGATGCTCCGAGTACCTTGAAGTAAAGCAAGGAGTATTGGAGAAAGCGGAGAACGCATACTTCAAGTACTTCGTGTACTCGGAGTATTTCGGGGTTCAATACTCCGGGATACTCTGCTCGTACTCGGAGTATTTTGTGTATGAACACTCTCGATAATGCTTGTACTCCGAGTAATTCGGCGTCCGATACTGCGCATACTCCTTCCGTGTACTCCGAGTATTTGGGGCTTCAGTACTGCTCATACTCCAAGTACTCCGAGTATTCAGGCCGCCAGTACTCTAATACTCTAAGTATTCGGAGTACGAAATGTACTCGATACTCGGAGTATACTCGGAGTGTAAAGTACGTTAGGAGCATCTTTGCATCATTTGAAAGACTCGGCCGTCATTCCCCCCAGGTTCTGGGAGCATGTGACTGGCGTTTATAGCATTTCACAATTCACAGATGCTCCCATTACCTCGGAGTAATATTAGAGTATTTTCGAGAAAAAATACTTCAGGTACTTTGTGCACTCGCAGTATTTCGGTGTCCAATACTCTCGATACTCGGAGTACTCCGAGTAATTTACATAGATGTTTTTACTCCGAGCACTGCTTGTATACTCGAGTATAAGTACTGCTCATACTCCCAGTACTCGGAGTATTTGGGCCTTCAGTACTGTTCATACTCCAAGTACTCCGAGTATTTAGGCCGCCAGTACTCTAATACTCTCAGTACTCGGAGTACGAAAAATACTCGATACTCCGAGTATACTCGGAGTATCGAGTATACTCGGAGCATCTGTGGAAGATTCTTAATAGGAGTACAAATGGTTAAAGAAATAGTTACGTAGATGTTTTTACTCGGAGCATCTGTGGAAGATTCTTAATAGGAGTACAAATGGTTAAGGAAATAAAAACGAAGGGGATTGGCTCCGAATCAATGCGGGTTGTTTGATGGAAAACATATTTGAAATAGATGTGGCCAGGGGGGACAGGGGGGGGACTGGCTATTCCTGAGAGCACGTTGTTTGTTGTTGTCGGTTGTCTCGCAGTCATTGCGAAAGGGCCTAGCAAAATCCCTCGCGAGAGTGTGGCTGTGCTGGTCAGGTGATGATCGAGGTCATTTGACTCGTGCATGCATGCATACCGAGTTTTTCGTGAAAACTATAACAGGGCACAAATACCGCATACTCTGCGTACGTATATTCAGCAGGCACATTGTATCATATGTACGTTAACACAGGCACGTTGTATGTACGTGCAATGAAATAAAATTCAAGAGAAGAAGTCGCACAGCACCGCACAGCAGAGGATTGCGCAAAACGAAAAACCGCAAGGCGGTACATTGCTGTTCCGTGAACGGACAAGACAGATTGGAAACATGTACGCATACATTTGAAGACATACGCAACAAGACTAAGTTAGAATTATTTATATACGTAAATACGTGCGTGCACAGACAGCATGATTACAGCATGATGCAGGCTCGCGAGGATGTCACGTGAGCATGTCACCTAGGCATGGCTCTGAACGTGGTGTGTCGTTGAAGAGCTCCTGTATGGTGTCCCGCGGCACCGTCTAGCCTGGTATGATACCTGGTATCCTGGTATCACCTTATTGCGCCGCATTCACAAAAGTCGTCTATTTCTTGCCATCGCAGAGTGATCGAGATTTGTTTTAGAAACCAAAACAAGCAAACACAGCCACCACCACCACCACCACCAGCGACACGTTTCTGCTGGTGCTGGTGCTCAGCTGGTGGTGTGGTAATGGTGGCGGTGCTTGACTTGAGGATGGTTGTTGGTGATCTCTGATACCTGCTCGTACCTGGTACCTGGTATGGGGTGGAATACGTATGCTTGTTTTCCCGAGGACTACCCGTGGTACCTGGTAAGTAGGCCATACGACATGAACAAGCTTCGCGAACTCGGGACGGCTTTGAACACGAGCTGAGGTAGGAGGAGGGGGCGTTATCTAGGGGCCTTCAGAGAACCCGTCCGTTTCTAAAGCAGTGGTGCTTTCGTCGCGTACGGTGACAGAAGGCCACGTACGTACCATACGATACGAGTACGACCAGAACGAGGATGAACGATACAATCTCAGCAAAGGTTAAAAGTAGCAACCGGACTGCTGCAATACCCGCACGCAGAGCAGCCGCGAGTCGCTGTGGCCACGACGACAGGCACGGCGCACATACAAGTTGTACTACAGTACCCAGCCTGCGACGTCAGAAGACGGTGCCGGGCATGCCGGCGTAGGGATAAGCGTGCGTTTGGAACGTGTGTGGGACATTTGTTTTTGCATTTATTTGCATTTGCATTTGCATTTGCTCCACTCTAAGTTGCTATGATAAAGTGGGCATCAAAGATCACTTGATTAAAGTATTGTTTTTTGGTCATCAGACGAACTATATATAATAGATAGATATTGTTTGCCTTCCGACAATGTGCAGGGTATTATTCATTCAGAATGAAAAAGCTGACACACTTCGTCGAATACCACCACTCTCATTCAACAACTTATTTTTATATTGTAGTCGTCCCGATGGTCTAGTGGTAACCTCGAACGCTTTTCTAAACGCTGATGTCTGGAGTTCGAATCTCACGTGGGTCGAACTTTTGCGTTTATTTGCAAAAATGAATAAAAAACGGAATCAACTGCTGGGAGCGCCTAATAATAGTAGTAGCGTGGGTAGGTCCAATTCAATGCGAGTCGACGAGGGAAGAAAAGGCTGAAGTCTTCTCGCGATAAAAATGCAAGGCAAGAACCGGAGGGAGAGGAGCCCCTACTTTGTGACCCCGGATCAGAGTTATACGACTGGTAAGGAGAGAGAAAGAAAGGGCGAAGATAATAAATGGGATGGAAAAAATAAAAACAAAATGGTCCACGCTCTAATTCTGGCCGACGCTTTCATGTTTCGGCTTTTTTCACTAGGATGCCCCCCTTTATAGCGCAGGATGATATTTGAGGGGGTCCAACCAGAGAGACAACTACTTAATAATCAGACCGGCGCGGATAAATATGTTATTTATCTAAACATATATATATATACAAGGGCTCCGATGCGCGGGCGGCTAACGCCGCCCGCTACGCTCGCGGAAGGAATAATAGAACCAAATGTGAAAAGGGTAAAAGAGGAGCATATATTATTGTAGCTGCAACTGGCGACTTGATAATGCCAAGAGCTCCATATGTATGACGGCAAATACAGGACAAAAACGATAGTGGTGAACAACACGAAAAAATATCGCTAAAAGAAAGCAAAGCTTCGCTCCGAGGGCGGTTGACGCCGCCCGCTACGCTCGCGCAAGGAAAGGGGCAGAAGAAGTCCACTATGTGTAAAGACCGACTTGAAAAGGCCAAAGAGATTCATGGTGCAATACAACGAAATACTTATTGCTGTACGCAACTGAACGTACAGTACCCGTCTACTACTGCTGTATTGTGATGCATGAGTACTGGTATGCGGCATGTATGTGGCAAAGCAAAACTATCATACCTGTACGGCGACAGCAGTTGTACACCACAAACAAAGCAAAAAACACAAAGAACAAACGAACGTACAGGCGACTTGCAAAAGTATACGACAGTAGATCTCCATACTCCAGGACAACAAAGCTGTATGTTCGAAAGGAAGAGAAAGCACAGCAACATGGCTCGCAGGACGGCGCTGCGCTGGCTGCTAGGGGTGTGAATTGTGCCTTTTTCGTGACTGCTATGTGTGGTAGTACAACAACAGCAGTAGTAGTAGTACCTTCGATCTTTATATATATAGAGAGAGTATGAAAGAGAAAGCACAGCATAGCACGAGCGTCAATCAAGTTGTACAAAAATCCACAAAACTGAGAAAGACGTACATTACGTACTCACTCGTACTCGAACAAAACGCTCCCCGCCCACCCGCGATCACCTCGCCATCGATTCGGTCCGGGTCGAGCTCTACTGCCTCTCTGCCCCAGTGAGCCCCGTGACCCACCTCGCGTGAAGCCCGGTACTCACACAGTGGCTCTCGTTCGCCCGCTCGAGGTTGCTGATGCCTCTGTAAAAATAATGTTTGTTCGATAAATAAAGCACCGCTTGAACTTGGCTTAAATGTTCTTTTATTACAGACAAAACGATCATTACAATGTCGGACATACTGGATTCATTGCAGCAGCAGCAACAGCAAGGACCTTCATGCTCCCCTCGTGTCTCGATGGAGACGCCACGCCTAGCCACGAAAAAGCGACCGCGCTCCTTCTGACCCCACCTCTACTGGCCAGCGCCCTCCCATACCCGCGATAGTGCCGGGCTCGCACGCGCTGTCGTGCTCACTGGGTACACGCAGGAACCCGAAACCGGAAGAAAAGGGAAACATGATCTCGCCGACAAAGTAAAAACTGGTACCATAGGAAACAGGAAGCAGCAAGTAACAAAAATAGGAGAAAACAAAGAAAGCCAAGAACCTCCGGAAGGCAAGTAACTTCTGCTTCGGCAATTAGAGGCTGAGAGTGGCTGTGAGGTGCCAAGATATGCCGAGGAAAGCTTCCGAACCAAAGAAGATAAAGCTATGTATGTCTATATTACCCGCCACAAACCGTGGTAATATACACCTGCCACATACTGGTACATATATACCGTCTGAAGCCCGGAGGCCGGTCCCGGCCCGACCGTTCAGTTATGTAAACTTCGTATTCCAAAAATAAACAAAAAAATATAACAAAACAGCTGTGAGATCGAGGATTTCGTCGAAACTCATATATATGCTATTATTAACAGCTGAGTGTGATGCTTCCACCGCGCGTACGTACATGATGCAATGTAATACGTGAATGGACGGGTATGCGTATAGGCACCCGCCACATCTAATCTATATGGCGGGGGTGTACGCCCAGAAATATATGCCCAGGTAAACACCCCCGGTATTTCAGCGAATGAATGCTTTGCTGTACGTAGGATTTGTTCTGTATGTCGAAAAAAAGTGATGGTATGTATGTATAGTGGGGGGTATGGGGCAAAATTATTGATATCGAAGCTAATAATACTGAAACGGCAGGATTTCGCCTTTCGTGCAGTAATACCGTTAATAATTATACTCATAAATTTGGTCCTGATTACTACGTCCCCTCAGTAATATTACCACTACGAGCTGGTTGCAGCGAGAGCAGGAACGTTTCGGCTTCAGACTTTTGCACCCTAATTGAAAACGAGTTGGAAAACGAATTTTGGCATGGTTGTTCTTCATGGCCTTACGAAAAAACGTCATGATGGCCTTTTTTTAAATTGTTTTTTTTTTGGTGAAGTAGGTACATTTCAACTTTTTTTTCTTTGATATTTTTCGGCAACCTCGATCCTAAATTACCGACGAAAACAAACAAAGAATAAAAAGGCCGTTCTCACGAAGTTTCGTATATTCGTGAAGAACAACCCTGACAAATTTCGTTGCCCAACTCTTCTTGAATCCGGGCGCTTAAGTGATATCCGTGAAAGTGAATAATCCCCCTAGGGTTTCCAAAGAGCTCGATACATTGTTCTAGTGATTCAGCAGGCGTTTATTGTAACACACTGTACGGATCGCATAACAAAGCAAGTATAATCGATGGCTTCCCCTTGTTGATGCGATCATATCAACACGTCTAGCGTCTCATTATTCCACGTATTGGCCGAATTATGGCCGACAGAAGAATCGTATGGATTTTAGTATTGACCTCTTAAATCCCTATACAACAACGCCTCCCCAAGTAATACGAACACTTCCCATACCTCAAAAACTACAGCTCGGACGCCAAAACCAGCTTCACCGATGTGTTCGCCTTGTTGATGCGGTCACGTGGGTATGCTTTGTGTTGTGAGTTTCAGCCTATTCATTGTTTTATTGCCCGAAGGTGGAATGTTAAGCTTTTTCCTGGAACCAGCTCGTAATATATTAACGGGCTGGCGCCATATAATATTCATCGTAATATATTAACGGGCTGGCGCCATATAATATTCATCGTGCATACAGAGTATTTGGAAAACTAACCCCCCAAGATCTTAGGCGCTGCTGCCATCGGTGACAACAGTGCAGTGCCGATGGCGACTTGCCTACATGGGTCGTGAGTTGCACCAGACCCCTCTCTCTCTCTCTCTCTCTCTCTCTCTCTCTCCCCTTATCCCTCAGGGAAAAATGTGTCGGAGGATTGGTACCGCAACGACTACATATAGTAAGTATGTAAACACTATACGGAAACCTACTAGGCAAACACCATACATACCCAGCTGACAACATTTAGGCGTCCATTTTAAATAGGTTTTAATCTGCGGTAAGGTTTTTCCCGTATATAGAGTTTGAGGTTTTGAACGAGTCTCTCTACCTGATATGATGAACTAACTGTCAGCAATTCGTGACAGTACCTCGAGTGTTGCTTCGAATATTGACGGTGCCACAACCCGCCATTTCCTGGGACTTCTCACACTCGCATAGCCCAATAACACAGTATTAATAGTACTCCACACAGACACGGATTTTGAGGAAACACAAAAATAAAATGGCATCCGGTACTACAGTACCGGCCCGCTCATAAGAAACGAAAAATCGGACTTAGGCTGACTTTCTTATTTGATAAAGGGATGTGTCCCACACTAACTTCAGTATAATAGCTGTCGATCTTCTTATTTCCCCCGTAATGTTTCGGCTGAGTTTCTTGTGGGGCACTTTCTTACAAGAGGGCCGGAAGTGTACCCAGTAATAGGGTATGCAACAACAAATAATATTTTGCAGCGCGAAAATTGTTTCCCCCACGAAATGTTTGGGCAATTCCCCAGCTAACCCCTATTAAAGTGCTGTAGTACCGATGTGGGGACAAAAACACTTGGAATTTGACTGAAATGCTTCATTATGTACAGAACACTACGAAAAGGGTTAAGGGGATACGACAGCAGTCATATATACGTTGTTTGTTTTGACGAAAGTGCGCGGTACATGTTATACACATATACCTCACATAACTTTCCCGCGACCACCGTTACCGTATGTATATTAACACGCAAAAATTTTACTCCTAGAGATAACCGCTCCTCACACGTCCGACGCGTGCCACAATAATAATACGTAGAGGTATGTATGGCGTTATGGCTGAAACCGTTCATGAATTACTCTGATTGTTATTCAAGTCACACCTGTTTTGTTTTAAAATTTAAAACAGTTACGTGAGGTATAAATATACTGCAGCGCTCTTCAAAACTAACCTCGCCGTGACAAAACAAATCAATGCGTGCACTATTCCTACCCTACAGTACAGCAGTAACGGCAAAGGAATACGCATGGCTTCCATGTAGTGCGTAGTGCTCCTTCTTTTGTATGCACGTAGTATGTGGCATGGTACGTAAAGAGGGGTACTATGCTGTGTGCCTTGTCATTCGATCAAATGCTTACGTACGTACCTTTTCCCTTTTTCTCTGTCTTGCGCCCCCCCGCCCCCCCCCCCTCCACGCAGGTCTCGGAGGGGAGAGTTCTACAAATTAAATATAAATGTACGTATTACTCACAACACACGATCGTTATTGTCTCTATGATGAGTAGCCGTTTTGAGGGAGGATGCATACATACACGCGTACGCCTGAACGATATACCAGCAAGTAGCAAAGTTTAACCATCCCACGCGTGCTTGTTGTGGTACACGTCATTGTACACGCTCCCCCTTGATCACGAAAAAAAGCCCTCTATACTGCGCAGCACCCGGGAATGCTTATTACGTAGTGGTTCCGGTGTTTTAATCGCCATTCATTATGTTTCGACATGTTCCATAAAGAGAGTTGAGTTGAGATGGATGCGATTGTTTGTTCAGCTCTATGTTTCTCGACAACAGCAAGGGTTCTATAAAGTCGAATGTATACGTTTTGTTCCGGAATAAAGCCAGTAGTAGTGGACAAAGCATGACGATAGTAGATCTTCCTAAGGTAGCTATTTAGGCACTGTGGTTGGCTAAGGGTATGTTTTACGCGGCTTAATCAACTTCTGGACTCTTTCCCAGCCACAGCATCCAGAGTCAGCCTAGATTTTTTCCAAGCTCAGCATCCACGCCGGCCGAGTCAAACTAGAGTCTGACCAAGCACAGTATCCCAGGACTGACCACTGGCATAGGGTTCGGGTTAGGGTTAGCTGTCGACCAGGTCGTTCTAAAACCACAGCTTATTATTATTCTGTATTGGCACAACATTCTTGTTCTGGAGAGGAAGTCGAACACCTGCAAAAAAGGGTCGCATCCCCGTGGAAAATCAACTTCTTTTATCGTAGCGGCTGAATAGATTATAATAATCTGTTTTTTTCAGTTATTTCCTCTACCCTACGTACAGTTTGCACGCGGAAAAGCGGGGCACACACACACACGTCGCCCATAAACCGCACCAAGACTCCTTTATTTTGTGTCAAAAACTTTAACGGAGAGTGCGCTTTCTTGCCAAACTTGCCCGAGTGAAGTTCTCCCTCAGAGTTTTGCAACATCATTCTATAATATTACAGGGGTCCATAGTAAATATGACCTAAGGTATACACAAAAAAAAACTATATATTTACCTATTTTTACTACCAACATTTGGTCCTATTTACTATGGTCCACCGTAATAGTTGTTTTCCGGCTTTGGACCCGTTCCTTGATCGGTGTACGGAATATCTTCTCGTGGGCATAGAAAACATTAATGGAACAACGGCGGACCACAAGTATGTCGCTCTCCGACTGGCGTGCTCATTGGTATGTACCATACCATGTTCTCGGGAAATTCGTTTTGCACCAGTAAAACGACAAGCTGAAGCGTTCATTATTACCTTCTTCTTGTAAATCTATACTCGTCAAATAAAAAAAGCTTGGATTTTCAACCGGCAGAAAATAGAACCGACATAAAAATAGAAAGGTGCCCCTGACAGATATTCCACCTATCTATATATGTATACAACGAGGTGCTGGGGTTTTCGTGTTACACCACCAGTGAAACGACAAGCGTTTTTAATTATTCTTCGATAGTTAGTTACTCGTGGAACAAAGCTTGGATTTTCAGCGGGCAAAAAATAGAATCACAAACTAAAAATAGACAGGTGTGCCCTTGACCGGTATTCCAACAACCTATCTATGTATACAACCACTTCCACCTTACTTATCGATATACAAAGGAGAGGAAAGTCTGACTGGACAAGAAAACCTTCCCTTCGCTTGTCTCAGCTCCACACTGCGAACGATGTCCACTCCAAATTTCGCTGAATCCTGCCTCTCGGCATGCTCCAATAGTACACGATGCTACGTACGAGTACACGTATATACTTTTAAAGCGTTCGAGGCCCACAAATAAATGCACACTTATTATGTGTTCCGGTATATTTTCAAGTTCTGGCAAGGGGGGGGGGGGTAGAGGTCGGGGCATGTATCACAGCATTATTAGTGGAGGCAGTTGGACCCGGCGGGTAAACGGCACAAACCATTATTATGCCTGGTATTGTTTGGAGCTCGCACCCTTTTTTACCATGACACTCTACTATTACGAGGGACCATATTAAATAGAACCAAATATTGTTAGTACAAATTGGGAAATGTATAGATTTTTGTGTTAACCGTAGGTTCTATTTACTAGTGTTTACTATGGTCCCCCGTTATATGTGCAAATCAGTGTTGCCGACAAGGTTGTATATAACATACGTGCATTTGCGGCGGGTACCCCAAGAGGTTATACAGGTACTTGGTGTGTGTTGAAAAACATACACCCCGTGTACTTGTTGCCGTTGCGAGAAATGAGTGAAGTTATAGCGTGGAGAGCCGCCCAAACCCAATGTCTGATGCCGACACTATGAGGCTAAGTCACACGCATATTCAGCGAGCGAACCCATTTAACGCGGAGGGTGTATAGAATAGGGGCCTGCACGTGCTCAAACATTAGGAGGATGACCTGGAAGGAATACGGGGGGCGCTAATGGCGACGACGGGGTCCACACGATCTCTACACCCCGCGGAAGAATACTGTGCCTATTTAACCCAACCCGCAATATGTTGGGTGTCGAACAGTACCGACTATCCGTACTCCCGGAGCACGGCTACTGGACGGAAACATTTTGGCGGATAGCATAACAGCACAGCAGTACCCTGTTGTCGTTGTACTACATACAGAAGAGTACGGCAACGCCGTTCCACCCGAACAAAGAGACTGCTTCCGTTGTATACATAGGCCATAGTAGTGTTCATCTGGGGTACGTGGCATCTTTATTTTCCTCCAAAATGTGTCTATGGATGTGGTATTTGAGCTTCTTCAAGTGACTGCCCCCATAGACAACGCCGTGCACCTCTGTCCTAACATGCGTCACACGCACCTCTATCTATCGTACATGCCCAAGCAAGCACAAACCTCAGCAGAGTCAGCGGAATCAGTACTGCTGGCTGGGCACCGAAACCGAACGAATATTCCCCTCGGCGAGGTACCCGGGTACCCGAGTCGGCGCGTGTACCCGTATAACCGAGTATACCCGTGACCCGGGTATATCACCTGGACTTCTTCGTTAACGTCACTGTCGCTGAGTGTTTGTGCTTTCGGTGTGTCATTGAAAAATGTTTTCTTGAGATAATTCAGGAGAATAACCGGGGGGAATGAATGGATCATGTGAACCGAGGGAACAACCAATAGGCGGACGGGAGGTGCACAGGAATACGAGCGGTAGATATTCCGGAACCCGGGTCGTGGTTGTTGCGATTTAGTGGCCCCCACGATACATGGGTGCCCTTTCCCTACCCCCCCCCTCCTGTCAAGTTTCACCTCCCTCCCATTTAAAAAGCGTCACCCCCCATTTCAATAATGCCACTGCAATCTGGTAGCGCCTCCACTAAAACGGTAATACATTGAACATAATGTGGTGGCGTTGAATAGGATCAACCGCCGGTAATACAGGATACATCTATTGTATGTTATACCTGGTATATATCTGTTGGTAAATACAGATGGATTCCGGCTAATTCAAGAAGACACGAGTTACAGAAGTGTCCACCTCCGACGCACACACACGATACCAACGGCTGAAAGTATCGACGGCTGGTGATGTAGAATATCAACCGCTGCTATTAAGGACCGTTGATACCGAGTATATACACCTACAGATTAACACAGAACAGGGATTATATGGAGTATCGTCTCGTTGGAAACAGGTTACATAGAAGAGTTTCACGCAGTTGTCGAAGGCCGTACATATATTGTCACCCGGTGATAAAGGACTACGAGTAGTACCGTCAACGGGTGGTCTGGAGTATCACTATAACAGGCGATATGGAGTAGCAACCGCTCGTCGCCAAAGTGTAACGGTGTTCTTCAATACTCACTACTGGATCGATTAACGTATGCCAGGTGGTATATAGTAATACCAACGGGTGTTACAGAGTATCAATGGGTGGTACCTGGTATACAATATCAATAGGTGATATGGATTACAAAGGCGATGTGTGTGTGTTCTTCACATTAAACCTTCCTTTCTACCCGTTGACATCCAGCACACCCAGTGTCCGTGCCGATTCTTCATCCTAAAAAGGTACCAGTTCTGTGGTCACAAAACTACGACACAGAGATACTACACTCAGTGCAGTAAGCAGAGCAGACAATGCAACGCCATATACGACAGGCAAGACCTACCCTGCTAGCAATCCAGGTGCATGCAAGAGAAAAAAANAAAAGGGTTAAGGGGATACGACAGCAGTCATATATACGTTGTTTGTTTTGACGAAAGTGCGCGGTACATGTTATACACATATACCTCACATAACTTTCCCGCAACCACCGTTACCGTATGTATATTAACACGCAAAAATTTTACTCCTAGAGATAACCGCTCCTCACACGTCCGACGCGTGCCACAATAATAATACGTAGAGGTATGTATGGCGTTATGGCTGAAACCGTTCATGAATTACTCTGATTGTTATTCAAGTCACACCTGTTTTGTTTTAAAATTTAGAACGGTTACGTGACGTATATACTGCAGCGCTTTTCAAAACTAAACTCGCCCTGACAAAACAAATAAATGCGTGCACTATTCCTACCCTACAGTACAGCAGTAACGGCAAAGGAATACGCATGGCTTCCATGTAGTAGTGCTCTTTCTTTTGTATGCACGTAGTATGTGGTATGGTACGTAAAGAGGGATATTATGCTGTGTGCCTTGTCATTCGATCAAATGCTTTTACGTACGTACCTTTTCCCTTTTTCTCTGTCTTGCGCCCCCCCGCCCCCCCCCCCTCCACGCAGGTCTCGGAGGGGAGAGTTCTACAAATTAAATATAAATGTACGTATTACTCACAACACACGATCGTTATTGTCTCTATGATGAGTAGCCGTTTTGAGGGAGGATGCATACACGCGTACGCCTGAACGATATACCAGCAAGTAGCAAAGTTTAACCATCCCACGCGTGCTTGTTGTGGTACACGTCATTGTACACGCTCCCCCTTGATCACGAAAAAAAGCCCTCTATACTGCGCAGCACCCGGGAATGCTTACTACGTAGTGTTTCCGGTGTTTTAATCGCCATTCATTATGTTTCGACATGTTCCATAAAGAGAGTTGAGTTGAGATGGATGCGATCGTTTGTTCAGCTCTTCCTTATGTTTCTCGACAACAGCAAGGGTTCTATAAAGTCGAACGTATACGTTTTGTTCCGGAATAAAGCCAGTAGTGGACAAAGCATGATGATAGTAGATCTTCCTAAGGTAGCTATTTAGGCACTCACTGAGGTTGGCTAAGGGTATGTTTTACGCGGCTCAATCAACTTCTGGACTCTTTCCCAGCCACAGCACATCCAGAGTCAACCTAGAAGAGTATTTCCAAGCTCAGCATCCACGCCGGCCGAGTCAAACTAGAGTCTGACCAAGCACAGTATCCCAGCACTGACCACTGGCATAGGGTTCGGGTTAGGGTTAGCTGTCGACCAGGTCGTTCTAAAACCACAGCTTATTATTATTCCGTATTGGCACAACATTCTTGTTGTGGAGAGGAAGTCGAACACCTACAAAAAAGGGTCGCATCCCCGTGGAAAATCAACTTTTTTTTAATCGTTGCGGCTGAATAGATTATAATAATCTGTTTTTTTTTCAGTTATTTCCTCTACCCAACGTACATTTTGCACGCGGAAAAGCGGAACACACACACACGTCGCCCAGAAAACCGCACCAATACTCCTTTATTTTGTGTCAAAAAAACTTTAACGGAGAGTGCGCTTTCTTGCCAAACTTGCCCGAGTGAAGTCCTCCTTCAGAGTTTTGCTGCATCATTCTATAATATTACGGGGGTCCATAGTAAATGTTACCTAAGGTATACACAAAAAACTATATATTTACCTATTTTTACTAGCAATATTTGGTCCTATTTACTATGGTCCCCCCTAATAGTTGTTTTCCGGCTGTGGACCCGTTCCTTGAACGGTGTACGGAATATCTTCTCGTGGGCATAGAAAACATTAATGGAACAACGGCGGACCACAAGTATGTCGCTCTCGGACTGGCGTGCTCATTGGTATGTACCATACCATGTTCTTGGAAATTCGTTTTGCACCAGTGAAATGACAAGCTGAAGCGTTCATTATTACCTTCTTCTTGTAAATCTATACTCGTCAAATAAAAAAAGCTTGGATTTTCAACCGGCAGAAAATAGAACCGACATAAACATAGAAATGTGCCCCTGACCGATATTCCACCTATCTATATACCTGGTATGTATATGTACACAGCGAGGTGCTTGGGTTTTCGTGTTGCACCACCAGTGAAACGACAAGCGTTCAATACTTCTTCGATAGCTAGTCACTCGTGGAACAAAGCTTGGATTTTCAGCGGGCAAAAAATGGAACCACAAACTAAAAATAGAAAGGTGTGCCCTTGACCGGTATTCCAACAACCTATCTATGTATACAACTACTTCCACCTTATCGATATACAAAGAAGAGGAAAGTCTGACTGGACAAGAAAATATTCCCGTCGCTTGTCTCAGCTCCACACTGCGAACGATCGAACGATGTCCACTCCAACTTTCGTTGAATCCTGCCTCTCGGCATGCTCCGATATTACACGATGTTACGTACACGTATATACTTTTGATGCGTTCGAGGCCCACAAATAAAGGCACATTTATTATGTGTTGCGGTATATTTTCAAGTTCTGGCAAGGGGTCGGGGGGGAGGGGGGCGGG
>MEHQ01003701.1:33218-70853 GCA_008828725.1 Saccharina japonica | reverse complement strand
AAGGGGGGGGGGGGTAGAGGTCGGGGCATGTATCACAGCATTATTAGTGGAGGCAGTTGGACCCGGCGGGTAAACGGCACAAACCATTATGCCTGGCATCATTTGGAGCCCGGACCCGTTTTTTACCATGACACTCTACTATTACGAAGGACCATAGTAAATAGGACCCAATATTGTTAGTAAAAATTGGGAAATGTATAGATTTTTGTGTTAACCGTAGGTTCTATTTACTTTAGTCCCCCGTTATATGTGCAAATCAGTATGTTGAAAAACATACACCCCGTGTACTTATTGCCGTTGCGAGAAATTAGTGAAGTTATAGCGTGCAGAGCCGCCCAAACCCAATGTCTGATGCGGACACTATGAGGCTATGTCACACGTATATTCAGTGAGCGAACCCATTTAACACGGAGGGTGTATAAAATAGGGCTCTGCACGTGCTCAAACATTAGGAGGATGACCTGGAAGGAATACGGGGGGGCGCTAATGGCAACGACGGGGTCCACACGATATTTACACCCCGCCACCTTCCCCGCGGAAGAATACTGCGCCTATTTGACCCAACCCGCAAGATGTTGGGTGTCGAACAGTACCGACTATCCGTACTCCCGGAGCACGGCTACTGGACGGAAACATTTTGACGGATAGCATAACAGCACAGCAGTATCCTGTTGTCGTTGTACTACATACAGGAGAGTACGGCAACGCCGTTCCACCCGAACAAAGAGACTGCTTCCGTTGTATACATAGGCCATGGTAGTGTCCATCTGGGGTACGTATTATTGCATCTTTATTTTCCTCCAAAATGTGTCTATCAGTGAGTGTGTTATTTGAGCTTCTTCAAGTGACCGCCCCCATAGACAACACCGTGCACCTCTGTCCTAACATGCGTCAAACGCACCTCTATCTATCGTACATGCCCATGCAAGCACAAACCTCAGCAGAGTCAGCGGAATCAGTACTGACTGGCTGGGCGCCGAAACGGAACGAATATACCCCTCGGCGAGGTACGCTGGTACCCGAGTCGGCGCGTGTACCCGTATAACCGAGTATACCCGTGACCCGGGTATATCACCTGGACGTATTCGTTAACATCACTGTCGCTGAGTGTTTGTGCTTTCGGTGTGGCGTTGAAAAGGGTTTTCTTGTGATAATTCAGGAGAATAACCGGGGGAAATGAATGGATCATGTGAACCGAGGGAACAACCAATAGGCGGACGGGAGGTGTACAGGGATACGAGCGGTAGATATTCCGGAACCCGGGTCGTGGTTGTTGCGATTTAGTGCCCCCCACGATACATGGGTATCCCCCCCCCCTGCCAAGTTCCACCTCCCCCCCATATAAAAGCGTCACCCCCCATTTCAATAATGCCACCCTTGACATAATGTGGTGGCGTTGAATAGGATCAACCGCCGGTGATACAGGATACATCTATTATATGTTATACCTGGTATATATCTGTTGGTAAATACAGATAGATTCCAGCTAATTCAAGAAGACATGAGTTACAGAAGTGTCCACCTCCAACGCACGCACACGATACCAACGGCTGAAAGTATCGACGGCTGGTGATGTAGAATATCAACCGCTGCTATTAAGGACCGTTGATACCGAGTATATACACCTACATATTAACACAAAACAGGGATTATATGGAGTATCGTCTTGTTGGAAACAGGTTACATAGATATAAGAGTCTCACGCATTTGTCGAAGGCCGTACATATATTGTCACCTGGCGATAAAGGACTACGAGTAGTACCGTCAACGGGTGGTCTGGAGTATCACTAGAATAGGCGATATGGAGTAGCAACCGCTCGTCGCCAAAGTGTAACGGCGTTCTTCAATACTCACTACCGAATCGATTAACGTATATCAGGCGGTATATAGTAATACCAACGGGTGTTACAGAGTATCAATGGGTGGTACCTGGTATACAATATCAATAAGTGATATGGAGTACAAAGGCGATGTAGAAGGCTGCAACAGGCCACCACAGCAGGTAGGTGATTATGTGGAATATCACCCGTTCGTTGATATTGGAATCTGGTTTCATATATCTTCAGGGAGGGCATTCATTCTATGTCGAAACATCAATGCTACACATTTCCGTACAAACATCACCCGTGATACAATACACTCTCCGGGAATGCCTCGCTAAACGTTATAACTTCTTATTGTATCTGAACATTCCAACACGAATGAATCTGATTGTCTTTAAAAAACAAAAGAATTAAAGTAAATTCGGATCGATCGCATCACTTCAGTAAATAGAGCGTTGCTGCTCTTCTACCTACCTCACACCTTCTGGAGGAATATGATGGGTATTTCCTAAACAAATTGGTACGTGCTTTGCTGCGGAATACGAACTTTAGACTACTCAGTCAGTTGACATTTTGCTGTCATTAATTTTCGGTGTTGAAATATCGAACGTTGTCATGTCTCTCCCACTGACTGACGTATACTACCAGTATATCAAAACAAGCCAGAAGGACGTTTTATATTACGCTCGATGTGGATCCAAATATTAATACAGCAGTACATCCAACTCAGCAGTATTTATAGTTGCTCCGTCGTTCAACCAACCAATGGCGTTTATAACGTACATATTTTATACCAGGTACCAGGTATAGTAAGTAGCGGCTCGCCCGCTCTCACACGGGGGGGGATCCACACTACCCGATAGTTCGGCCTCAATGAAGAGCCTCTTTGACTGAACTTCACATCGACGTCTGTGTGAGTTTCACCGATGTACTACTTACTAGACTCTTCGCCTACTGTATGTAGTAAATAGTGCTTCGTTGGCAGGCGATACCTACCCAGCTCTATCTGGCTTTGGCGTTCTGTAAAATATCGGCTGATGATGCTACGTATTATTATTACGTATTTGTCATTAGTGCACATGCTCTAAGAAAAGGTAAACTACGAGCACCGCCAATGGCTTTGGCACTGCCTTCAGCACCGGCACGGCATTCAACAGCAGCAGCGATTTGTATATATAATGATTGTATTCGGATATCTGGTTGGTATACCCTTGGCAGGTGGTAGCACAGGCTTGCGCTGGTAGTGGTTAAACTACCTGGCTGGCGTCTGGATATCAAAGAAGATGTTTCATGCTGAAAGGTGCCGCTTGCGGGCTGAAAGGCAGAAGAGAGGGAAACAAAAGGAGAAAACAAGAGTGAGAGGGTGTGCGCTCGCACGTCTGTCCTCGATCAACTCAGATCTACGACTACGTAGATCGTACCCTACGGGCCGTTGTGGTGTCTACCTATAGCAACGTTCCCTGATGCTTGCTCGTGGAAGCTTAGCTAATCCAACGTCCCGGTGATCAACCAAACATCATCTTCTCGTAACTTGCTTATACGTACGTATGTGGGGACTATTGTACCGCATAAGTTGAACGTATTTATACCGCAGTACTCGTACGGGTACTACGTGATTCCGCCGCGTAACTGATACTAGTACTCTTACTCGTATATACGTGATACTTCAAAGCAGTAGATATACCGAACGCTTAACGCTGACTGCTATGCGTCTGCTTGTTTAGCAGTACTCCATGATACTGGGTATTGACTGATAGACTGCTGTACTGCAGTCGCTACTGAACATTTATCACGACAATAGACTCTACTGTTACCTATTTATTAACACTCACACAGCCCTTCGCACGCATGCCAATGGTACCTCTTTTCCAACCACTACATCCTCCTTGAGGAGAACCAGATCCCTCATGATGTCTTCGTCTTCGCTGAAGCGTACGAGAACAACGTGTATCACAGCAGCGAAGAACACGTTGAACAGCAGTGGCGACAGCACGCAGCCTTGTCGTAGCCCCTGCGTGACATTAAACCAATCAGAGTGCTCACCATCATCTGTGCGGACGCAAGCACGCATGCCGTCGTGGAACTGGCGGATGATTGTAAGCATCTTGGTTGGTATGCCAACGCGTGTAAGTACCTGCCACAGCAGCTCCCGGTCGACAGAGTCGTACGCTTTCTGCAGATCGATGAAGCACATGTACAGAGGGATTTTTCTCTCTCGTCCGAGTTCTTGTAATCGTCGTACTACGAACAGCATGTCGACTGTTGATCGTGTAGGACGAAAACCGCATTGTTCCTCAGGGAAGATGCCTCGGTCCTCGCAGTAGTTGCTGATACGGGATGCGACGATTTTCAACAACACTTTTCCTGCATGGGCAACAAGCGAAATCCCTCTGTAGTTGTTGCAATCAGTTCGGTCCTTCTTTTTGTAAAGTACCTTGATGATCGCGTCTTTCCACTGCTGGGGGACTTCACCCGTTACCCAAACATTGACAAGAATGTGGTGGAAGCATTGGATGAAATCGGGGTGATCGATTTTTAGTAGCTCGGCGGGCAGGTCGTCTGGTCCTACCGCTTTCCAATTCGGCATTGTCTTAACGGCTCCCATCATCTCGTCCACAGATGGCTCATCGCCAAGTGATTGTTCAAGCGGTCGTGGTGACAATGGATCGATGATAGTGGGATCAAGTTTCAGTGATTTCGTGTTCAACAGTTTGTTGAAGGCTCTCATCCACCCTTCACGAGTTAGCACTTTATCCCGTAGCAGCGTGCCATCCTCGTCCCTTATGAACTGCTCGCTTCGCGCTTTCTTGCCCTCCAACCCTACAGTACCCTTCAGGTGCTTGTAAAAGCCTCGCTGGTCGTTATCAGCTNAAATACATCGAGTATTATGTTGTTTTGGCCATAGGCACTGCTGCTGCTGCACAGCCTTTATCTTTGGTTGTCGAAATGCAAGCCGGGAAGAAAAAAGAGCCACAAAGTGGTACTATAACGTTTGGTCTTAAGTCTTGGTCTGTTTTCGAAGTTTTTAATCGAATTGTATTATGTTTTATATTGTCTGCCACATCTCCTCCGGGACAAGCACGATACATATATTATATACAAGGTTCCCCTCCGGGACGTGCCTAGGGGAGTGGCGCAAGGACGAATCGAAAATCTACTATTAATACAAAAACATGCGGTATTGTATCATACGCATAATATCATATTGCATACTGGTAGTACATAAGTACGACGTTATGAAATATCTGCGTAGTACTATACATCAAATCAGACGTTAAAAAACTGTACCTGCATTTTTGGGGATAAAACATACTCGGAAATATGATGGAACCATTAATATTGACTCGACCGTTAGAGATTTGTTAAGGATCCCGCCAAAAATTATTTTGTTATATTAAAATTTGTCAATATTTTATTGTTGTGGCGCTCAAGGTCAGGATACCGACAGCACGCACGCACGCGTGACATATGGGACACAGCAGTTCTCGTACAACAGTAGTGGTGGGATAGTATTTGCAGAAGAAGTAGAAAAGGATGCACCGAAGAAGGGGCTGAAACTCTCGACCAAACCTGCCTACGTAAAAAAATCCACTTGGTTTTTGTTTGCTGTCTGTCTTTATAATATGTGGGGCTCTGGGTATATTATACGCACAATAATACAAAAAAACAAAAAAAAAATGCATCGCTATGAGGATCGAACTCAAGACCTTCACATTCAAAATCGGACATGGTGACCATTTGACTATATGACCAAAAATGTTTGCCCAAATACCGGTACAGTATTATTTGTCGCGACTCGCGCCAGGCGCACGACACATATCATCATGCAAGCACAGGCAGGCAGCAGACAGCAGCGCACAGAGAGAGAGAGGTGTGGTGTGATTGCTGATGACGGATGTGCAAGCCCCCGATGAAGTAACCACTAACAGCTACAGCAGTACCCGGCGAACCTGCCACAGGAACGCCTGCTGCTGCTTGTGCTTCTAGGCGGGGCTGTGACCTCGTTTGTGTTCGTTGCGTGTTGTCTGATGTCTCGTAGATTTCTGGGGTGAGTCGAGACAAATCATTGGACGCATGGTATACTCCAAGATCCTACTCGTATGATATTGATTAAAGAGGCCATTACATTTTCGCGCTAGCGTGAGCGTGAGTCAGTCGCACACATCAGGACAACTGAAAGAGGTAGATGGTGGATTACGGGGCAGGCTCCGATAGACACAGAGGAGTCTCTCGGTTTCGGCTAGGTACTCTTCGAAATACGCATGTACCCCTACAGCGACCACCTCCCGAAGATTCGCACACGCGGTCCTCAGAGATGTAGAAGGCTGCAACAGGCCACCACACTAGGAGGTGGATGATGTGGAATATCACCCGTTCGTTGATATTGGAATCTGGTTTCATATATCTTCAGGGAGGGCATTCATTATATGTCAAAACGTCAATGCTACACGTTTCCGTACAAACATCACCCGTGGTACCTTAACTACACGGGAATGCCTCGCTAAACGTTATAAATTCTTATTGTATCTGAACATTCCAACACGAATGAATCTGATTGTCTTTAAAAAAACAAAAACCAATAAAATAAACTCGGATCGATCGCATCAATTTAGTAAATAGAGCGTTGCTGCTCTTCTACCGACCTCACACCTTCTGGTGGAATATGATGGGTATTTCCTAAACAAATTGGTATGTGCTTTGCTGCGGAATAAGAACTTTAAACTAGCCAGTTGACAATTTGCTGTCATTAATTTTCGGTGTTGAAATCTCGAACGTTGTGATGTCTCTCCCACTGACTGACGTATACTATATCAAAACAAGCCAGAAGGACGTTTTATATTACGCTCGACGTGGATCCAAATATTAATACAGTGCATCCAACTACCAGCAGTATTTATAGTTGCTCCGTCGTTCAACCAACCAACGGCGTGTATAACGTACATACGAAGTATTATATACCAGGTACCAGGTATAGTAAGTAGCGGCTCGCCCGCTCCCTCACGGGGGGAGATCCACACTGCCCGATAGTTCGGCCTCAATGAAGAGCCTCTTGGACTGAAGTTCGCATCGCCTACTGTATGTAATAAATAGTGCTTCGTTGGCAGGCGAGACCTACCCAGCTCTATCTGGCTTTGGCGTTCTGTAAATTATCGGCTGATGATGATGCTACGTATTATTATTACGTATTTGTCATTGGTGCACATGCTAAGAAAAGGTAAACTACGAGCACCGCCAATGGCCTTTGGCACTGCCTTCAGTACCGGCACGGCATTCAACAGCAGCAGTGATTTGTATATAGAATGTTTGTATAATATATATGTATATATTATACATATATACACTTGAAGTCTATATATACTCGAAGCGTATGTATATGCTGTGGTGCGCCATGAGGTTTTGCAGAATACCTACCTGTGATCTGCCTCTCCCTCTCGGAGCGAGTGGGTGTTGTTTGCCGTGGGCACGCAAACCTCCCGCCACGACGGAGCCTTCCATAAACAATCAAACCCAAACGATATGATACCAGAGGCGGTTGACGCCTACTTACATGTTCTATCATCCAAAGCAACGCTCGTACTCACCACCGACTCAATGCCCAACTTGCGAAGTTCAGTCATCCATCTCGCAGGTCTGACCCGTCCTACAAGAGGGGTGGTATATGGTTAGTTTTTGTTTTTGCTGTCTGAGGCAAAAAAAAATCTGGCCGGATTTTCTGTAAGGGGTATGACAATTTAGACTCATTTCACGCTACTAGGGTTTGCACTTTTTAGCTCCGGCATTACCTGGCGGGTTGCCGGACGAATATTTCTGTAATAAAGGTGCGACTATTCAGACTCATATCAGGGTAGGGTTTGAACTTCTCAGCTCTGGCATGTCCTGGCCGGTTGAGCTTATCGAGAGAGTAACTACCGGATATAGCTACAGTAACCATCGTGTATTTTCGTTTAGGACTGCGCGTGAACTCAGGAACGGACTTTAAACGACTACTACTGTGTTGTCGCAGCGTACCGAACAGCCCCACGGCGGTGCGTAACGCTAAACAAAGGAACAAAAACGTTCTCATCAGCAACAAACTAGTGTACGAGTCGTCACTCGGGGGGATGTGATTTTCAGCGGCCGAAAAGCAGGAACCTAGAAAAACGACCCCCCTACACCATACGTAGGGACACCTGAGCTCGGTTATCTCTCCGCCTCCATGATCCCCCTTTGCCCGAGCGTTCTCATGACACATGCTAAGTAAGGTAGAGAGAGAGGTGCACCATTTTGTTTTCCGGAGTTCCTGCACTTGAGGCGTTTAACTATATAAATACATATATACATTACCCAAGTACCTATTGTGCTAAAAGTAAAAGCGCAACCCGATGAACATTCCCATGCCCTACGTAGGTACTATACAAAAACAATGATCGTCAGACGCGTGCTACGATAGAGGTGCGCCTTGTATTTTCTGAGCTCCTTACTCAAAGAGCGTCACAACTCACCGAAAAGAGGACTTCGGAGGCAAATAAAAGTGCTGCCGGATGGGAAATCTCATGACCGAAGTATACTCTGAAACATTATTAAGGAGCCCGATCGTTCAGAAAAGGATTGAGTCAAAAAAGTGCTACCTCTATACCGTAGCACGCGTCTTCAGACGATCTACGGTTAAGGAGGCGTGTCATCCAGAATAAAATTTAGGGGACAGGCGCTGCCTCTATCGTTGCACGCGTCGCAATGGGGCCAAACGAACCCTTCCGTCCCAAAAGAAACCAGTCTGGTCGGATAGTTGTGGCGGTAACCGGTGCAACTACCTACCCAACCAACCGCTGTACCCGAGGTATGCATATACCTGTCTCCTTTAAACAGAGGTACGTAGCTTGCACCTTTTGGGCAGCAAGGAACTCGCAGCTAGCTCTAAAACAATATGTATGTAGTGGTTTCGATGCTCTTGCTCATTTTGAACGGACTCTCCTTTTTGCTTCCCTTCTTCTAGTTGGTTTAACAGCGAAAGGAAGCTGGATTTCCCGGAACCGGCAACAAAAATGTTGGAAGTTTCGGAAGCAAATTGCTTGCTAAGAACGGCACTCTTGAACCCGTACCTATTGCTCCCGTAAAACATCCACCTGGCTACTGCGAGTTACCCCCGTTCAGTAACCGCAGAACTGCACCGTACACACTGAAGAAGCTACTGCGAATGCTTGATGAATGGCGGCGACAAATTCTCCCCGAGTCTATCTACAAAGCAAACACACGCGCCCATTTGTACTATTATAACTCGCTCGTCGGAGTAATTGTTGCGTTCCTTTGTACACATTGTCCGTTTCCAGGGATCCGCGAGCGGCTGTTCGAAACCTCCACATATAATAAAAAAAGCAATTATTGGCTCATCAAGTGTTCCATGCCAGCTGGGCCTGCATTTACACATAGGCACATTTTTTACATAAATATAAATTAAAAACGGTGTCTACATTTCGGGACAAAGTGATCACCCCAACTGACTGTTGCGGTGGTCGCCAACCGATTTTTGCGCCGCGGGACGCCGTATCCGGAACTTCCAACACACCAACCAGCCGATGCCGTAATATCCCGTTCCAAGTCCCAAGGTCGTTCGGGCCTCCTGAACAAGGGCGTTATTCCCCACATCTAAGAGAGACCCACGGTTTTTACGAGAATATAGTTATCACGAGAACGCGGCGCGGTTGAAGACGGGATCCACACCAAAGCCCGCTTGTACCCACTGTCAATGTAACGGACTTCACAAGCAAACCCATCGAACAAAATAGCGAGTTGTGCCACCTCAACCCGCGGTGATACACGGTTTACCATATAGAGCAGACAGCGGAACCCTCACGAGATCCAGCGGGAAACCGCCGTCGCACGGCGGGGGGGGGCTATTATTCACACCTGATTTATCACAAGCACTCGTGGCAAATAGAGACGAACATTTTCACAGGAACCGCGGGGGGACACTTCGAGTCTTTTAGACAAATTCCAAAGAAGGCGACGAGAATTCGTCGGAAACCAACTGTATCTCACGGCAACGCCCTTGCGGGGGGGGGGCGTCGTTTACCGTCGAATATCCGCACAATCATCACATATTTGAAGATACAATATATACCGGAACTCCGGGTTGGTCCCTGGACCCATGAACCCGGACACGGAAATCCCACTTCAACTCGCGGGGATCCGCCATTCACTGTGTCGCCTCCAGCGCGACTACAACGAAGTGGCATTCTCGACCGGTTCGAATTTCATGAGGATTTGTTCGACTACCATTGAGGTATCACGACAAAAATCCTGGAGTCGTTTTGTGTTTCTTAGTGGGGTTTGTCCCGTGGGATTTCCCGTGAAGTACCATCGAGAACGTCCCTGGGAAATCCCGGGCGGCCTCGCGGGGTGTGCTTATGATATCACCTGGTAATCCTCAGGTGATGCCACGGGACGCCACGAGTTCGGGTGACGTGCAGCTTTGTAAATCGCGCTCTGCTGCGATGACAGACAGAGGTAGCACGTTTCGGCTTAAACGTCTTTTTTTTCTGGATGGGTGGGCACCTTTGCCCAAAAATGCGTGTCTTCCATTGTTGCATTATTGGGTTGGCATACATGGGCTATGGGAGTGTTCATCGACTATTAACAGCAGACTTCCGTTACTGTGTTGGCATACCTGCGGGTCATGCGGCTGTTCATCGGGTATAGCGCACTCTTTAGTTTCCTCCAAAACTCAGGTTTTGAGTGAAGTATAGAACTCCTCAAGTGATCACGCCCATACGAATCGTGGTGGTAGTAACCCTCTACCGTAGCATACCATATATATATACTGTCTGTTCATTCATGGCGGAATTACCCCTCATGGAAGCCGTCTAGTTAGATAGTGGCCATGAAAGCGCGAAAGAGCTGTATCTCCCGCGATATCTTCCCTCAGACAGCACACCAACCACTACTTGTTCGGCTGACCGAATATGTATGCAGTACGTACAAAGTTAGTATTGCCGGCTTTATAATTTTGTTCGTTTTCTTGATGATCAAAACACTGGTTCTGCTCTTCGGCTGTTTGGACACAGGTCGTGCCCACCAGTAAGTTGTCCTCTCTCCCTCCCTCCCCCTTCCATCGGTACATGCTTGATTTCAGTTCGTTGTATCGCGGACAGGCTTCCATTAGCATGCCTTAAAACGATATCCTGAACCACGTGCTACGATAGAAGTACTGTATGTAGCACTTTTTGCTGTTTTTCTTTTATGAATGACGGGGCTGCTTGACGTAAATTCGTCGGAATTTCATTCTTGTGTTAACATCTTTCTCATTCCACGCTTACTCTTACCATACGATTGATTGTTCATCGGGTGTATAGAACACTTTTATTTTCCTCCCACAATAGTTTTGTGTGGAGTATGGAGCTCCTCAAGTAACCACCCTTATGAGGCAAAAACATGGTGTGGACATCCCTCGACCGTAGCATGTCAACTGATCGTCGTTTTCCTCGAAGTTTGTCAACTAATGCCTTCTTTCGCACTCTCCACGAAAAGAAACGGCAGTTACTGTTTTTGTTTGCGCGGGGGGTGGGCATGAAACGTGTTGGTGACGCTCATGCACCCGTCCTTCTGTAAGCAAGCGTCGGTATGTTCTACTATTAATACTACTACTATCGGTAGAATCTGATGATAGCATTTTCGCCCTTGCTTGAGCAAGACGTTCGTTTGTATCATAGACAGGCGGATTCAAATATGAACATTTAGTTTAATACACATGCCTAGACTATCGATACGCGCAGACTACGAGCCATCACGGGCTGCATATCATCTCAATATTTATTTACATTGTAGCATGTAGCACGCAGTAAATAATACTCAAAAATATTGACAAGGATCTCACATCACATATTCTAGATGCGCCGATAAAACGTGCCCAATGTCCCTCTTTCCCCCCCAAACGTATGAGGGTCAACTTCAACTCTCGCTCATTGGGAAGTTGCCGATGTCGTCGCGACGTTTCCCCAGCAGGCGTACCATCAAATGTTGGTTGTAGCGAACAGTAGGTCGTACGTGAGGGTGTATCTCTCCGTAGCCTCGTACAGCCGGTTCTCCTTCCCCAGGTTGGTCACACAATATGGCGTTTCGCCAATCTCGATTTTCATTATCTTTCCATTCTACTATTCAACGCTTTCGATATTTATTCCACGGCATTTACATAAAAACAACAAAATACATAAGTCGTATAGATACACCTGGTACATAGGTATGTCCTCNTGTTCATCGACTATTAATAGCAGTCTTCCGTTATTGTGTTGGCATACTTGCGAGTCATGCGGCTGTTCATCGGGTCATGCGGCTTTTCCTCCAAAACTCAGGTTTTTGAGTGAAGTATAGAACTCCTAAAGTGATCACGCCCATAAAAATCATGGTGGTAGTAACCCTCTACCGTAGCATACCATATATATATAATTTCTGTTCACTCATGGCTGAATCACCCCCTCATGAAAGCCTTCTAGTTAGATAGTGGCCATGAAAGCGCGAAAGAGCTGTATCTCCCGCGATATCTGCCCTCATACGTGTGCAACAACAGTCGACGGCACACCAACCACTACTTGTATGGCTGCCCGAATAATATATAGTACGTACGAAGTTTATATTGCCAGCTTTATATTTTCGTTTGTTTTCTCGACAACCAAAACACTGGTTTCGCTCTTCGGCTGTTTGGACACATATCGTACCCACGAGAAGTACGTGTCCTCCCTCCTTCCCCCTCCCATCGGTACATGCCTGATTTCAGTTTGTTGTATCGCGGAAAGGCTTCCATTAGCATACCTAAACGATATCCTGAACCACGGTGCTACGATAGAGGTTTTCACACTTTTAGTTTTTGTTTTGTTTTATTAATTACGGGGCTGCTTGACGTAAATTCGTCGGAATTTCATTCTTGTGTTAATATTTTTCTCATTCCACACTTACTATTACCATGCGATTGATTGTTCTCCTCCCAAAACAGTTTTTGTGTGGGGTATGGAGCTCCTCAAGTAACCACCCTTATGAGGCAAAAACATGGTGTGGACGTCTCTCGACCGTAGCATGTCAACTGATCGTCTTTTTCCTCGAAGTTTGCCAACTAATGCTTTCTTTCGCACTCTCCACGAAAAGAAACGGCAGTTACTGTTTTTTGTTTGCGCGGGGGTGGGCATGAAACGTGTTGGTGACGCTCATGTACCCGTCTTTCTGTAAGCAAGCGTCGGTATGTTCTACTATGAACAGTATTATCGGTAGAATCTGATGATAGCATGTTCGCCCTTACTTGAGCAAGACGTTCGCTTGTATCATAGACAGGCGGATTCAAATATGAACATTTAGTTTAATACACATGCCTAGAATATCGATACGCACAGACTACGAGCCATCACGGGCTGCATATCATCTCAATATTTGTTTACATTGTAGCATGTAGCACGTAGTAAATAATACTCGAAAATGTTGACAAGGATCTCACATCACACATTCTAGATACGCCGATAAAACGTGCTCACTTGTCCCTCTTTCCCCCCCAAACGTATGAGGGTCAACTTCAACTCTCGCTCATCGGGAAGTCGCCGATGTTGTCGCGACGTTTCCCCGGCAGGCGTACCATCAAATGTTGGTTGTAGTGAACAGTAGGTCAGTACGTGAGGGTGTATCTCTCCGTAGCCCCGTACAACCGGTTCTCCTTCCCCAGGTTGGTCACACAATATGGCGTTTCGCCAATCTCGATTTTCATTATCTTTCCATTCTACTATTTAACGCTTTCGATATTTATTTCACGGCATTGACATGAAAACAAAATACATAAGTCGTATAGATACACCTGGTACATAGGTATGTCCCCTGCTGGTCGCCAACAAATTGTTTTTAGCCACTTTTCCTTTCTCAGAGACGAGCCGAGCCTCGCCACACGCATCTCATTCCTGCAAGGAGGACGCTGTGCATAGTCCGCTCCACCCCCCCCCCCCCCCCCCCCGAAAACAAGGGCAACGCTTATTGACACACACAATCCCAACCACAGCAGGACACTCTTGACTGTCTCTTCTCGCACCTCCCTCCAAAACGTGGGGCGCAACAGGGTCGGTATTGTCAAGGGCGCCCGTTTCACGGGGACTCCCCGGCACTGACGCCGACTTGCAAACCCCTACCCCGGAAAAAAGGAGCCCCGGCGACACCTAGCTGCACGTTAGCGAAACGCGAAGGCATACAATATGCCCCGCACGCAAACCCACCACTGATTAAGTTCCTCTCTTTGATCCCGCCCCCCCCCCCTGCCCTCCTTCGCTAGAATTCGTCGGTCTTTAGAGTTAAGGAAATCCTTCCATAATGTCTGCCGGGTACCCGTTGCGTAGTTGGAAGGGTCAATATCTAGACTGCGCAAACCCAATACGGTCTGGGGTTTTCCCTCCCCAACACAACAGACCGTCTCACAAGCGGTTGTAAGTAGGATGCAGCTCACCCTTCATGCTTCTCGCTCAATACCCCACCGCGGTTCACGCTTGGTGCTACGCAGCAATGTCTGTCTGGTCGAGGAAAACCCGACACTCGCCGTCCAGGCATTGCAGCGATGCTAGGGTCTATGAGCATACGACTACGGCCATGCACGAATATGAAGTACACCCCCCCACCACCACCACCACCACCACCACCACCACTAAAAGGTACAGACCCGATACGGTAAGGTTGTTTTATTATTGCAACAGTCAAACCCCCCCCCCCCCCCACCCTCCCTCCACTCACCCCCGCCGCTCATCCCTCCCGATAGCGTTCTACTTACTCAAACATCTCCGATATAAGAGCACACGAAATGTCCGGGTGTACCTGTTGGGTGCCTGCAAGAGTGAACCGTCAACTGAACAGACTATACAACAGGTGTTGCGCCTTTCTTCAGTCCATCGTGACACGACCACGGGCCATATATGAGGTGAGTACACCCACACCCCTCACACCTTTGTGTAAAAAGATCGTCATCTTCACGTACTTCAACAACCCCAGAATAAACACCGGGTGTACTCGTTTTCCGTACAGGTATATAGCTGGGGGGCTCAAACCCTACTGGAGCAATGCTCTTTTCCTTTACGGGTGGGTGCGACGCCTTTTTTTCCAACATCCTACACACGAGGCGCTCAAACATCTCACACAAAACGATGACACCCCGATTTTGTTTGTTTGTTTCGCTCAACCATAAACAACATTTATAGCCGCTATGCTATATGCTACTCGAAACAACAGACACCCTGACATATAAAATGTGCACCAGGTATCGTTGTTCACTTCAAAAAGAGCTCAACCAATCGGATACTTTCGAGTCCACGAGTGCAATGCCCCTACTACACGACAAAACGGTCCTGTTTTCTTGCCCTCTCCAACAACCACCCACTCGTTTCGTCCTTCAACCCGTTTCTGTACTGTGTACTCCATATAACCAGTATCCAAGAAATACCGTTCTCGCTGCTACTATTGACTGGTAATACAGTTACGGGATGGGCGGGCATTCTAATTTCCGTTCCCCCCTCGTTAACTACGCCATTCGTGCCATTAGCTCTGTATTCGTTCAAACTGCTTCCGCCAACATGATTTTGTGGTCGCAAGGGTAGCAAAGACCTCCATGGCGGTGGCGGTGGATATCGCGGCGGACTCGAAACATGGGCGACATACTTTGACTGGCTACAGGTAAGGTGGTCACTCGACCTAGTGGATCTCGTCTGCTCAAAATCATATGGAGTCCGACAAAAACAACACCTCGATTAATCAATAAATAGATTTTGCGCCATTAACCCCCAATAATACACGTATGCCGCAAAACTGATACCCGTACGTTTTGCGCTACGAACCCGCACCAATATTTACGCCTACAAATCTCAGACGAAGTTTCTCAAAACCACTGGCACAAACCAGTACCCCTGCCGCGCGATCATCTATCTGCCTCCAACCCAAATGTCGTTTCAGCATCCGACGGGATCGTAAGAGTCGAGGGCGACGGTGAACGTCTGCGTCTGGGGGTAGTCGCTGGAAGAGTAATAGGAGGAGGAGGAGGAAGAGTAATCGTCCGTGAACAAACGCCTCCTGTTGAAGCCCATGGTCGTTTCCATTCCCTCGAAGAACCCTTCCTCGACCCAGACAACCACGCCGCTCATCGACAGGGTGAGCTTCCAGTTGTTCCCGAAGGGAGCGAACTCGCGCCTCGCGAAGAAGCTGTACTCGCCGAGCATCGCGTCGCCCGACAGTCCGCTGAACACCACGTACTCCACGACGGAGCTCTCGATGCCCGTTTCCGGGTTGTTGCCGCCGCCGTTGCGGTCGTTCAGGTACCCGACGTCCTGAGGATCGAAGCAAATAGAAAAAAAAAACAACGTCACAAAATCCCATGAGGAGGGGTTTCCAGAAAAACATGGGGGGGGGGGGGGGGGGGGGGGGGGGGGGGGGGGGGGCTTTATTTTTATGCATGCCCGTTGTCGTATGACCATAGACCCTCGAATCCCTACAATACCGGGACGGAGCGTGTCGGGTTTTCAACGACCAGGAAGACATTGCTATTAGCACCAAGCGCGAAGCGCCGTGAGGAGTTGGGTGAGTCGCATGAAGGGTGAGCTGCATCCTACTAAGAACCACTTGTGAGGCGGACTTGCATATGGATGACAGCTTCAACGAGTTAAATTTAGTTTCTGGTGTGGCCGGGGGGGGGGGGGGGGGGGGGGGGGGGGGGGGGGTAAGGCGGAAAGACGAGTATAGAGAAAAATTGAGCAACGCCAATTGTCAGTCAATGTTGCGGTGGGTTACGAAAGTTGGTTCGGAATTTGTGTCTCTGGACAAGGAGAACCATCGCTGACCATGGGCCCACCGGGGGGTACCGACGTTTCGGGCTCGAGAGTCCCCTTATTCCGAAAATATTTTAGTTGAAAAGTGCTGCCCCTATCATAGCAAGCGTCTACGGGTGGAAACAAATATACTGAAGCTACTGAAGTGTAGACCACACCCCTTCGTTAAATGAAGGAATCCAGCCTGGATCAAGATTTCCTGTTTCGTAATACATTGGTGCCCTTATACAGCACAGTATACACGAGGGAGACCCCCCCCCCCCCCCGAAAACAAGGGCAACGCTTATTGACACACATAATCCCAACCACAGCAGGACACTCTTGTCTGCCTTTTCTCGCACCTCCCTTCCAAACGTGGGGCGCAACAGGGTCAGTATTGTGAAGGGTGCCAGTTTCACGGGGCTCCCCGGCACTGACGCCGACTTGCAAACCCCTACCCCGGATAAAGGAGCCCCGGGAACATCTAGCTGCACGTTAGCGAAACGCGAAGGCATAAAATATGCACCGCACGCAAACCCACCACTGATTAATTTCCTCTCTTTGATCCCGCCCCCCCCCCCTGCCCTCCTTTGCCCTTCGCTAGAATTCGTCGGGCTTTAGAAGAGTTCAGGAAATCCTTCCATACTGCCTGCGGGTACCCGTTGCGTAGTTGGAAGGGTCAATATCTAGACTGCGCAGACCGAATACGGTCTGGGGTTTTCCCTCCCCAACACAACAG
Source organism: Saccharina japonica (assembly GCA_008828725.1). NCBI lineage: Eukaryota > Phaeophyceae > Laminariales > Laminariaceae > Saccharina > Saccharina japonica. The sequence continues at coordinate 53,511 of MEHQ01003701.1, read as the reverse complement.
ACCGTCGCACAAGCGGTTGCAAGTAGGATGCAGCTCACCCTTCATGCTTTTCGCCCAATACCTCACCGCGGTTCACGCTTGGTGCTACGCAGCAATGTCTGTCTAGTCGAGGAAAACCCGACACTCGCCGTCCAGGCATTGCAGCGATGCTAGGGTCTATGAGCATACGACTACGGCCATGCATAAACATGAAGTACACCCCCCACCACCACCACTAAACGGTACAGACCCGATACGGTACTGTTGTTTTATTATTGCAACAGCAACCCCCCCCCCCTCCACCCTCCCTCTACTCACCCCCGCCGCTCACCCCTCCCGATAGCATTCTACTTACTCAAACATCTCCGATACAAGAGCGCACGAAATGTCCGGGTGTACCTGTTGGGTGCCTGCAGGAGTGAATCGTCAACTGAACAGACTATACAACAGGTTTTCCTTAGGCCCTCTCTCCGGGCATGTTAGGGTCGGGTGTGTACGGTGGGTCCATCGTGACACGACCACGGGCCATATATGAGATGAGTACACCCACACCCCTCACACCTTTGTGTAAAAACATCGTCATCTTCACGTACTTCAACAACCCCAGAATAAACACCGGGTGTACTCGTTTTCCGTACAGGTATATGGCTGGGGGGCTCAAACCCTACTGGAGCAATGCTCTTTTTCCTTTACGGGAGGGTGCGACGCCCTTTTTTCCAACATCCTACACACGAGGCGCTCAAACATCTCACCCAAAACGATGACACCCCGATTTTGTTTGTTGGTTTCGCTCAACCATAAACAACATTTTATAGCCGCTATGCTATATGCTACTCGAAACAACAGAATGACATACAAAATATGCACCAGGTATCGTTGTTCACTTCGAAAAGAGCTCAACCAATCGGATACTTTCGAGTCCACGAGTGCAATGCCCCTACTACACAACAAAACGGTCCTGGTTCTTGCCTTCTCCAACAACCACCCACTCTTTTCGTCCTTCAACCCGTTTCTGTACTGTGTACTCCATACAACCAGTATCCAAGAAATACCGTTCTCGCTGCTACTATTGACTGGTAATATAGTTACGGGATGGGCGGGCATTCCAATTTCCGTTACCACCTCGTTAACTAGGCCACTCGTGCCATTAGCTCTGTATTTGTTCAAACTGTTTCCGCCAACATGATTTTGTGGTCGCAAGGGTAGCAAAGACCTCCATGGCGGCGGTAGATATCGCGGCGGACTCGAAAAATCGGCGAAATACTTTTGACTGGCTAGAAGTAAGGTGGTCACTAGACCTACAGTAGTGGATCTCGTCTGCTGAAAATCATATGGAGTCCGACAAAAACAACACCTCGATTAATCGATAAATTGGTTTTGCGCTGCTAACCCCTACGAATATACGCATACCACAAAACTGATACCCATACGTTTTGCGGTACGAACTCGTACCAATACACGCGTACAAAACTCACACGAAGTTTCTCGAAAACACTGGCACAAACCAGTACCATTGCCGCGCGATCATCTCTCTGCCTCGAACCCAAATATCGTTTCAGCATCCGACGGGATCGTAAGAGTCGAGGGCGACGGTGAACGTCTGCGTCTGGGGGTAGTCGCTGGAAGAGTAATAGGAGGAGGAGGAGGAAGAGTAGTCGTCCGTGAACAAACGCCTCCTGTTGAAGCCCATGGTCGTTTCCATTCCCTCGAAGACCCCTTCCTCGACCCAGACAACCGCGCCGCTCATCGACAGGGTGAGCTTCCAGTTGTTCGCGAAGGGAGCGAACTCGCGCCTCGCGAAGAAGCTGTACTCGCCGAGCATCGCGTCGCCCGACAGTCCGCTGAACACCACGTACTCCACGACGGAGCTCTCGACGCCCGTTTCCGGGTTGTTGCCGCCGCCGTTGCGGTCGTTCAGGTACCCGACGTCCTGAGGATCGAAGCAAATAGAAAAATAAAAAACAACATCACACAATCCCATGAGGAGGGGTTTCCAGAAAAACATGCAGAAAATTGTGGATGGGAGGGAAAAGGGGGGGGGGGGGNCCCCCCCCCCCCCCCGAAAACAAGGGCAACGCTTATTGACACACATAATCCCAACCACAGCAGGACACTCTTGTCTGCCTTTTCTCGCACCTCCCTTCCAAACGTGGGGCGCAACAGGGTCAGTATTGTGAAGGGTGCCAGTTTCACGGGGCTCCCCGGCACTGACGCCGACTTGCAAACCCCTACCCCGGATAAAGGAGCCCCGGGAACATCTAGCTGCACGTTAGCGAAACGCGAAGGCATAAAATATGCACCACACGCAAACCCACCACTGATTAATTTCCTCTCTTTGATCCCGCCCCCCCCCCCTGCCCTCCTTTGCCCTTCGCTAGAATTCGTCGGGCTTTAGAAGAGTTCAGGAAATCCTTCCATACTGCCTGCGGGTACCCGTTGCGTAGTTGGAAGGGTCAATATCTAGACTGCGCAGACCGAATACGGTCTGGGGTTTTCCCTCCCCAACACAACAGACCGTCGCACAAGCGGTTGCAAGTAGGATGCAGCTCACCCTTCATGCTTTTCGCCCAATACCTCACCGCGGTTCACGCTTGGTGCTACGCAGCAATGTCTGTCTAGTCGAGGAAAACCCGACACTCGCCGTCCAGGCATTGCAGCGATGCTAGGGTCTATGAGCATACGACTACGGCCATGCATAAACATGAAGTACACCCCCCACCACCACCACTAAACGGTACAGACCCGATACGGTACTGTTGTTTTATTATTGCAACAGCAACCCCCCCCCCCTCCACCCTCCCTCTACTCACCCCCGCCGCTCACCCCTCCCGATAGCATTCTACTTACTCAAACATCTCCGATACAAGAGCGCACGAAATGTCCGGGTGTACCTGTTGGGGGCCTGCAGGAGTGAATCGTCAACTGAACAGACTATACAACAGGTTTTCCTTAGGCCCTCTCTCCGGGCATGTTAGGGTCGGGTGTGTACGGTGGGTCCATCGTGACACGACCACGGGCCATATATGAGATGAGTACACCCACACCCCTCACACCTTTGTGTAAAAACATCGTCATCTTCACGTACTTCAACAACCCCAGAATAAACACCGGGTGTACTCGTTTTCCGTACAGGTATATGGCTGGGGGGCTCAAACCCTACTGGAGCAATGCTCTTTTTCCTTTACGGGAGGGTGCGACGCCCTTTTTTCCAACATCCTACACACGAGGCGCTCAAACATCTCACCCAAAACGATGACACCCCGATTTTGTTTGTTGGTTTCGCTCAACCATAAACAACATTTTATAGCCGCTATGCTATATGCTACTCGAAACAACAGAATGACATACAAAATATGCACCAGGTATCGTTGTTCACTTCGAAAAGAGCTCAACCAATCGGATACTTTCGAGTCCACGAGTGCAATGCCCCTACTACACAACAAAACGGTCCTGGTTCTTGCCTTCTCCAACAACCACCCACTCTTTTCGTCCTTCAACCCGTTTCTGTACTGTGTACTCCATACAACCAGTATCCAAGAAATACCGTTCTCGCTGCTACTATTGACTGGTAATATAGTTACGGGATGGGCGGGCATTCCAATTTCCGTTACCACCTCGTTAACTAGGCCACTCGTGCCATTAGCTCTGTATTTGTTCAAACTGTTTCCGCCAACATGATTTTGTGGTCGCAAGGGTAGCAAAGACCTCCATGGCGGCGGTAGATATCGCGGCGGACTCGAAAAATCGGCGAAATACTTTTGACTGGCTAGAAGTAAGGTGGTCACTAGACCTACAGTAGTGGATCTCGTCTGCTGAAAATCATATGGAGTCCGACAAAAACAACACCTCGATTAATCGATAAATTGGTTTTGCGCTGCTAACCCCTACGAATATACGCATACCACAAAACTGATACCCATACGTTCTGCGGTACGAACTCGTACCAATACACGCGTACAAAACTCACACGAAGTTTCTCGAAAACACTGGCACAAACCAGTACCATTGCCGCGCGATCATCTCTCTGCCTCGAACCCAAATATCGTTTCAGCATCCGACGGGATCGTAAGAGTCGAGGGCGACGGTGAACGTCTGCGTCTGGGGGTAGTCGCTGGAAGAGTAATAGGAGGAGGAGGAGGAAGAGTAGTCGTCCGTGAACAAACGCCTCCTGTTGAAGCCCATGGTCGTTTCCATTCCCTCGAAGACCCCTTCCTCGACCCAGACAACCGCGCCGCTCATCGACAGGGTGAGCTTCCAGTTGTTCGCGAAGGGAGCGAACTCGCGCCTCGCGAAGAACTGGTACTCGCCGAGCATCGCGTCGCCCGATAGTCCGCTGAACACGACGTACTCCTCGAAGGAGCTCGCGAAGCCAGTGTCCGGGTTGCCGGCGGTCCAGCCGCCGCCGTTGCGGTGGTTCACGTACCCGATGTCCTGAGGAGAGAAGCGCATRATTTGTTCCGTCCGTGTAGTTGAGGGGTTTTCGAAGGCATGCAAGGCATTGGGAGGGAAGGGGGAGGGGGGGGGGTGTACTTCATTTCCATGCATGGCCGTAGTCGTATGCCCATAGACCCTCGCATTCGAAAAATGCCGGGAGGGAGCGTGTCGGGTTTTCACCGACCAGGTAGACATTGCTAGCACCAAGCGCGAGGCGCCGTGACGTGTTGGGCGAGTCGCATGAAGGGTGAGCTGCAACCTACTAAGAACCGCTTGTGAGGCGGAGTTGCATATGGATCACAGCTTCAATGAGTTAATTATATTTCAGGTGGGGCCGGGGGGAGAAAGGGATCGAAGTCTTAGTCTTTCTCGCGATAAAAAAAAGGCAAGGCACGAACAGCAGAAGTACAATGTTGCGGTGGGTTACGAAAGTTGGTTCGGAATTTGCGTCTCTGGACAAGGAGAACCATCGCTGACCATGGGCCCACCGGGGGGTACCGACGTTTCGGGCTCGAGAGTCCCCTTATTCCGAAAATATTTTAGTTGAAAAGTGCTGCCCCTATCATAGCAAGCGTCTACGGGTGGAAACAAATATACTGAAGCTACTGAAGTGTAGACCACACCCCTTCGTTAAATGAAGGAATCCAGCCTGGATCAAGATTTCCTGTTTCGTAATACATTGGTGCCCTTATACAGCACAGTATACACGAGGGAGAGAGAAAAACGAAGGGCGAATATGGAGTAAACTGGCATGGAAAAAAAAACAATAATCATAATAGCGACCCAACCGCACACACACTGACGCACGCAAACAAATAAAATGAAATGAAAAAATACTCACCGTGGCCTCTTTGAAGTACGATACCCTGTCTCCGTTAGGATCGGTGACCCACAGCTCCAGAGAGTCGTTCGAGTCCCACTCGAGCTTGATCCTCAGCGCGTCGCTACAACCTTCGTTGACGACATTCATGTCGAACACCGTGTCCTCCACGGAGACATCGCCGCCATCGGCGGGGTCGAGCACGACGAAGCTCAGGATCACCTTCCCGTGGCCGATCGGGATGTCGGTGATGGTGGCCACGAACTCGCCCGTCGCGGGGTCTATCTCGCCCTCCCCGCGCACGAAGTCGCTCTCGTCGTCTTCATTGTGGAGGTACACGAAGAGCGCGGTGGAAGTCGGGAGGGCGGTGTCGTCGTACCTCTCGAAGACGCCGGACACCGAGACCGTCCCGGACTCCGCTCCGTCGGCGATAAGCATGGTGGAGATACGCTCTATCTCAGGGGTAAGCTCGGGGCGGCCGGGGCCGGCCCATCCCGCCGCCGCCTATAATAAAGCAATCAAAATAGGGGGGGGGGGGTACTTTATCCACATGCATGGTCGTAGTCGTATGGCCATATATCAAAATAGAGGGGGGGCTACTTCATTTTAATGCATGGCTGTAGTCGTATGACCATAGACCCTAAATAGGGTAAATATATCATCGAGCACACGAGATAATAATATTGAGCCTTAGGTGAATATTGTGGGGTCCAGATACTATATACAGGATGCCAGCGCTACCCCCCACCCCCCCTCGCGCCTGACCAGCCACCTTCTCGGTTAATTTAACGTGTTCGTCATCTGTTATACCACGCTGTCCTTGAAAAGCGCTAACGCTGGAATTATTACTATTACTACTCAACTTTTGCCATCTGACAATGTGCAGCTGTTATTTCGATCGTACCATTCACATGCATCTATTTTTCATTCCTAAGTTCGACGGGAGTCGACAAGGAAAAAAAAATGATGAAACCTTCTCGGGATAAAAATGCAAGGCACGTACCGTAGTGGGGAGGGCAGCAAAAACAACTATTTAGTAACCCCGGATCTGAGTTACGACTAAAGAGGGAGAGCGAAACGAACGGCGAAGATATCAAATGGGATGGAAAGAAGTTACAAATAAGGGACTGAGTGGTGCTTTCGGTATAGATGGCAAGATACCTCACGGGATGTTGGGTTATGTATAGGGGGAAAAGGCACCGACCGTGAAAGGCAAAAACAAGCGTCTTTTACTCACGTCGGCGATGATGGCGGCAGAAATGCTTTCCGGCAGATCCAGGCCCTTCAGAGCTGCAAGCGAATACCAGGTAAAATCGGAAGCATGCAGGTCGGATATTCATGTCAGACTGTGGCACCGGATACAAGTCTTGTTCTCATTTACAGCAATTAACCCACCCGGAAAAATCACCGATCGCCACTTTCTCGTGTGCGCAACTCAAGGAGTGATTCACGTGTATAGCCCATATTGCCTGGTGGGTGGGTGAATCGGTGGGTGAGTGGGTGGCAGTCGATGAATCTGCACGCGACCTCGCAAACGTTTCTGGGGTTTGATCCGTACTGATGCGTATATATCTTGGACAACGTATAGTAACGGTAGGTGAATGTCTATACGGTTATCTACCGGGAAGATCCCGATCTCTCTCCCATACGCTCGACGTTAACAACGGTCACGCGTATTGCACGATAGGGGTGTCGCTTTTGTGCCGTTTGGTGTTTCTGACTATCGTCGGTTCTCGATTCCGGACCGACCCAATATTTTTCGTGCTTCGACGCATGCCACGGCGAAAAAACAGTGCACCATATCGTTCCTGAAGCTCGTCACATTGAGGAGCTCTCTATATAACCCAGCCGAAACCGCTTTCGGAGAGTGGTATAAAAGCGACACGTACACGATGACAAACCCCAGATGTTCTCAAGTGTAAAAAAACGAACATTTACGAAAATCACAATACCGAAATCCCCGATGAAATTTCCATTAACGGGCCCTGTCATGAACGAAAATGCTTCAGCCAAAAAATGACTCCTCCTCTATGGTAGCGCGTGTCGTATTTGTTTAATGCATTTTTCGTAGTGCACCTAATGACACATGACTCGTCGGGGTGACCTTTCAAAGTTTCACTACAGTAAAACGTTAGGTTGAGGTTGAGCTTACCGAGGTGTGAGCCTCTGAAACAAATATGTGCGCCTTTCGTTCCGTAACAGGCCTCAAAACCAAGTGAATCCAGGGTAAGCGTCCATAGCGCCAGCCAGCGCTGGTGGAAAGGTTTCGATCTAAAAGGCGCCGGTCGCGCAGTTATGTCAAGTATCAGACTATCAACGCCCATAGGGTTCTGGTCTTATTTTAATACACGAAGTTCCAACCATTGTCGACAGGTGGAACTCAGACGTACCTCTAGCAGTGCAAAACGTTGAACCACGAGAAGAATCCAGTCCCGAGGCACACAACGTGCAGGGCGCCAGACCATTTGACCCGTACGATCCTGCGGGGCATTCACCTGAAACGTGCACGCATCATCAAAAGGGGGGTATATTTACGCTGCCATATCGTACGAGCGGGTAGTACGTTAACGTATTACCTGGTCTAAACATAGGCCTGCAAAACCAACGAAACATCGTCATTGTCCAATGTATACAACTCAAAATATATATATCATACATGGTTATGTACTTCAATATTTGACCCGGTGTTCTGCAAACAGTCTGAATAATTCGGTGGGGGTACTTTTGATAGTGTGAGATGGCCAACGACTCGGACACAATATATCCCGAAAATCCCATGCATATATACTCCTATAGTACATGGAATGATCTACGAACAATGCCTCATAATAGGGGCGACGCCTTATTTGTCCAAGCTTCCCCAATGAGAACCCCTCGATATTCCAACCGAAAACTTGAACTTCGAACAAATTTGTTCGTTTTAAAGCCGACCAAACTATTTTCTATGCACTGCTCGTAGTTTTCCCCGAAAACAATGATTTAGTACATGAACAAATATATCATAGTACCCGGGGTTTGTTGCTCACACTTAAGGAGCTCACGAGACCAGAAGACAAAACGAGTGATTGAAAACTCCAACCTCTGCTGTAGGATTCATGAGTCCGACAAGAAACGATTGCGTGACTCACCGTAGGCGTCGATTGTGCAGTCGCTGTCGGCGTAGCTGGTCACCGTGGCCGTCAACCGTTCCGTCTCCTCCTGAAATTCGGAGATGGTGTCCCCCGCGATCCACAGAAGCTCACCACCCGAACGGGCGGTGATGGTCCACTTCGTGCCTACGGCCGCGGTGCCCCAGATCTCGTAGTCGCCGAGCACGGCGTCCTCGTCCGCGTTGAGGCCGTTCAGGGTCAAGTAGGTCTCCGTGGCAGGAAACTCGAAGCCGTAGGTGCCATCACGGCCATTGGCCGTCATACCAACATCCTGTGAGGCAAGATTAGTGGTACACGCGTATATCGTTAGTCAGTGTGTAGTGTCGTAACTGAAAAGTTTCTCCCCATCGGTATACGTGTGCGGGTAACTCCCTACTAATAGTGGGTGTAAGGTGTTGAAAGGTGACCAATAAGGTGTGTGAACTGTGATACTGTATGATACTCGTTGCTTCTACAGTCGAGTTTACATGTATAACGTGTTCTTCGAGAGTGGAAACAGACTACGTAATGACTTGAATTAGTATGAAGTAATTACTTTTTAAAATATGGCGTTCTATGGTAGGCTTTGGTGAAATTGCCAAACGGGGACCGGTATTAGGTGCGGTTGGTTGAATGGTATATATTTACATTCTCGACCGAATATCAGTGTGCGATTTAATATATGCATTGCGTTACTGTATTGTGAATCATAAACCAATCTGATTCTTGATATCGGCCATCCGGCAAGGAGTAGCATGTGATTCAACGTTGATCACTCAGGAGCACTCTTAAGCCGTTGCCCTTTCGTGCCAACATCCTGCAAAAGTGGGCGTTCCTAACGCCAACCCATTTGCAGTGGCCCTCTCGTAGGAAACCCGGACGTCATATGTCAGGGAAATATTTATATCCAGGCGGACTGTTGGGGCTAGATGTAGATTGCTTGCACAATTATCTATGTTCACTGGATGGCCAACGCCTACGCGTGTAAGTTAAACGATCCTTTCAACGATTGAATTGTTCGATTACAGACTGGTTAAACGTTTGTTTTTATTTTACCAAGAGGCCGATACTACGGTATAGACACCCGCGGCCTTTTTCAAAGTAATAGCGGCCGGCAAACATATGGGGTGTCTCTTGCATACTATTACACTGAGGTTCCGTACGTAGCGTTATCAGGCCGAGGCGCTTGCATTGAAGGCGTCTTGACGTTTTTAGCCAACTCTTGAGTGAGTTTCACAGAATAGCTGTTCCATATGGCCTGAACGCGGCATTGAAATAAGTATTGCAGTAGAACTAGTAAGTAGACTGTGATTTTGACTACTAACCGTACTGACACCAGCTACGATAGAGGTAACACGTTTTGGCTGGTTATTTTCCCGAATGACGAAGCGTCTCTCAACCCAAAATCGTCGAAATATAATTATTGTGTTACAGAATGCTTCATTTCAGTAGTGTTTTGCTCAGGCCGCGGGGTCGTTCATCGGATATCGTATATATATAGAGAGCACTTTTAGTTTCCTCCCAAGTCATTGTTGGTTCATGAGGTGTAGAGGTCCTCAAGTGGGACCCCTCGGAATCGTTGCGGCGCACATTTACCGTAGCACGCGTCTAACTTCGGCTCAAGTGGGACCCGCTCCGAATAGTTGTGGCGCATCTCTACCGTAGCATGCGTCTAACTTTCCGAAAACTACTGCAACCAATCTGACAGCGGTTTTAGTGACGTCGACGGCGGAGCTTTGGGCGCGCGGTATATCAAGAAAGAGCTCCACAAATGCGAGGAGCGACGAAATTCATCAGGAGGAGACCTCTATCGTGCTATCGTGGCCGTATACACACAGGTAGGCGAACGGAAAAACGAGCAAAACTTGCGTACTTACGCCAAGCTGTTCATGGCGAAACCCGTACACTTCGGTCCCTCCAGGCTCGACGACAAAAAGCATGACTCCCTGTTCGCTGTCCTCCCAGGCAACGGTGACCTCGAGCGAAGCCTCGGTAGATCCGGCCGGGCATTCTGTTTGTTTCACGTACGATATGTACGTCCAGCGGACCATCATCATCGCGAATAGAGTTTGGCATTTGGAAGGGAAAATAAATGGCGTTTAATTGCGGTGGTTTGAAGCTTCGGCTGTACATAAAGTTGGGGGCAACCGCGACGGCTCAACGCTCCGGTAAACATACGAAACAGTTGTCACTCTAATAGGGTGGGTGTGCGCAGCAAAATACACAGACCTTTACGATTAAAACATTGGAAGTGGCGATCGTTAGTATATATTTCAACGTGTTTGAAGTCGTCAACAGGTATCCCGACTCCCGCGATGGCGGGTCCACTTGGGCCCTCTGCGGTGCGAGGCATCCCCCACCACGGGACGCATGCTTCGGTATCATACATAAGTAGGAGTGTACCTGCAAAATGTATTAGACTCCTCACTCGATTATAGTATAGAATGTCTAATACATATCACTCCAACAAGTTTGGCTTCAAGAAAAATCGCCCACCTGACCCCGATGAGTAATCCCGGACGGCGTTAAACCCCGTACATTGGTGTACCCATTTTTAAGACCGTCCCGTGACAATTCCAAAAACACGGTCTTATCTCAACTATGGTATTATATTTTTCCACTGGAACCATACGAGTTCAAAGCATTAACTTTCCTCGGGACCAGCCGATTTATCTGGTCTTATCTCTGCTATGGCCTTATATATATTCGGATGGTCTTGAACCTGGTGGTCTTAAACCGGATATTCTTAAACCGGTCTTGAACCGGATGTTCTTAAACCGGTCTTAAACCGGGTGGTCTTAAACCGGATGGTCTTAAACCGGGTCGTCTTAAACCGGATGGTCTTCAAAATGGGTACACCACTGCCGTGACGAAATCGATTAAAACACAAATGCTGCTGGTGGGTTCCTCGGATCAAAAAGGCGCATCAGGCAAGAACCATTGAGATCCACACGAAAAAGTGCCACTGGCACAACCATGGATGAGGCTCGGTTGAAATCGTCGAATGAAAGCACGTTCTTCCAGTGTTTTTATTGTTGAAATCCCTCTCTCTCTACCATGCTAGCTATTAATAGTATTATGCACGTTTCCTCCATATATGCCGTAGTATTAGTCATCAGGGCTGCTACTAAACTGAAACAACCTACAAGAAAAACCCGAGAAAACGGAATTGGCAAGTTTAAATTCAAAGCTTATACGAAGAGCACGCAGACCAGTAGCAAGTACAACACCAACTATGACCTAGACCATCGATTCCTGCGTACTACTCGTACTAGTGGTTTGTGTTGCAATTTATGGCGTGTTTGATTTCACCCTCTGAGCGTACTTTTGCTTCGAGTGCTGTAACTGCTTCAAACGCATTCGTGCAGGAATGCAAACCCTTCTCACCTGAAGCGGAAAGTGCCGGCGTCGGAGCCGGCGTAGCGACTGGACCACCGCCAGGTAGGTGTACGTCCACAAAATAAACGCCGCCAAGGTGTGCGGTGGAAAGGGGCGAGGGTAAGATGTTAGATAGAACCCATCGTATATATATAGATACATTTACATTTCACGAGCAACAGCCTTATTTCAACCGAAAACATAAAGTCAAGCCAGAAACACGATCCCGCGGCCGATATGATATTCGTTGTCTGATGGCATGTTGACATGTTGAGCGACGCCTGCATAAACACAAAATATTACTTAATTGTCCAGCGAAACTCACGGCAAGTGGTACTTTGGTACAGGCTGATCGACATGTCGCCACCACACGTGGCCGTCGAGTCACCGGCACAAGGGGTGGAGCAGATGCCGTCGCCGTGGCGGTCGAAGTCCGTGTTCGTTTCTCTCTCGGTGATGTCGCACCCGGCGCACCAGCACCTGGTTACAGACAGCATCGCGTACGGTAAACCGACTGTACTGTCAGTGTTTCGGTTCACAGCCGCCCACATTTACTTACTCATGCTTCGTGTCGACTAATGCTCGGGCTTGTACCTGCGTGTGTATCCGGGTATATACGCTCAACATAACCGGTCATGACACCGGGATGTTGTGAGAGCTCGCACAACCTTCTCTTGGCCAGTGCTCAACATTACGCGTATGGACCAGGATTGCACACCTGCTGGGACATATCATGATCTACGGTGGATCATCTAGTTGCTCGCCTTCCGTTGTGGGAGCTTGTGCAGGATCTGCATACGAGTACGTAGTTCAGGTCCAGCCTAGGGATCATGTGCTCATACATATGTACATTGTGCAGGTCCCACCGACCAACGCAAGCTAGATGATCCAACATCGGCAAATGTAGGTATTCCTTCAAAGATCTAATCATGATCAGTCTATGAGGTGTGAAGTAATCTCGGGCGTACACCGTACACACAACCGTTTTGTTGATTTTTAACGTAGCATCAGGCGAGGCATACCTTCAGACGATAGAAACGACGCAGGCTTAGTTCGCAAGGGTACGATGCTTGGAAGGCCTATCGTTTACATGTATCCGGACATCTATATACCCGCGCATGCCACACGTATGCCCAGGGCTAGTACCCCCGGGTATCCCCGGGTACGAAGTAGGGCCCGTGAAGAAGCGATAAGCTCGCACGGGAGTGTGCGTTTTCCAGCGCTCATTTTTTCCAGACCGGGAAGAATTCGGAAATATTTTGTCTAGAGCGTGTCCGAAAAGGTATTGTTGGACTTTATTACGGAAGACCATAGTAAATAGGGGACCACATATTGCTAGAAAACGTAGGGTAATGTATACCTGGTAGTTTTTAATGTGTACCGTAGGTCCCTATATACTATGCCCCCCCCGCATTCCCACCCTTACGGTTGCCGAAAACAAAAAAAAAGAGTGCTGCAGACGCGTGCTGCAATAGAGGCATGCAGCACTTTTCGTCCGAAACGCTGGTTTCTGGATGATCGGGCTGCTCCTTCACCCGAAATCGTCGGACTTTTGTTTTTTAGTGCGTTTCAACGTCTTTTCATTTTGTTTTATGCTTAGGCTTAAGCCACGGGCTGGATAGCATCGGGGTAGCTTCTTCAAGCGAGAAGACCTCTGACAAAACATGGTGCGACACTGCTGCTGTGTACCTCTACGTCTCTTTCCCAATAACACAATTCGAGCTACTCCTGTCAGTTGCCCAACAGGCGGGGCGAAACTATGGGGAGCCCTGCGAGAACTCAACTTTCTTTGCAGATATGTACCATATTGAAAAATCTCGTTTGGTGCATGGCCGATATTGCGCGGAACAGGGTGCACATAGCAACGCTTCTTGTAGACCATTAAACGCAAACCGCACCAAAGGATGCGCATCCAAACTACTGACTGTAGGAACAAAACGACAAACGGCCGTTGAGTAGACATTGTGAGGGTATAATGCCATCACTGCCGTATGATATCCTACGTTTCTAACCCACCCACCCACCAGTTTTCCGATTAGACGTCTGGCAGGGGCAGTGTTGGCATTTTGAAAAGGTATATTTGTTCGTAATAAAACAGGGCAGGAACGGGCGATGTTTCCTTTGCAAGATGTCAAAACGAAAACAAAAGCTGCTTGCGCGTGCATTTGGTTGTGTGGTGTATAGGTTATGTTTATCGGGACACACTCACTCATTGCCCTGCTGGAGGCCGTAGTAGTACTTGCCCATCCCTCCGCAGGTCGCGGCACAATCCTGCCAAGACGAAATACGAGATAATACATGGCAAGTTGAGCGGCATTACTTATTTGCATAGGAGACCAAAATCAGGCGAACGGCGTAACACTCGTTTGTGCGAAAACACGTTAGCGGTCCGAAAACAGATATCGCAACACGTAACACTGAGCACACGCAAGGGAGCACCTATCAGCTTTCATGTGTAGTAATACCTGTTCATGACTACGAGTGTATATTTCGACCTCCCAGCTCAAGGGTCATGTTCAATTTCGAAAGGCATTGCGTTCCGTGGAGTGAGCGTTGCAAAGGCACTGCCCACACTACCAGTTCTTGAGGGGTTAACCCCAAATCGTTGCACTATTTTTTGTTTTATACCTAAAGCCGCGACACTGTGCATCGGGCATATACGAGTAATTTTGTCCCCCCCCCCAAAAAAACAGTTTTCTGGACGCATGCTACGATAGAGGTGCACCATGATTTTTCTGAGCTCTTCACTTAAGGAGCGTCATACCTCACCGAAAAAATGGTTTTGGAAAAAAAAAAAAAATTGCTACGTACCGGATGAGAAATCCCCATGTCCGAAGTGTACTCTGAAACATATTCGTCTCAAAAATGAAAAGTCCGACGAATTTGGGTTAAGGAGCCCGATCGTTCAGAAAACGATTCAGCCAAAAACTGCTACCTTAGGTGAGGCATATAATAGAGCAGCCTCAAGTGACCAGACCACACTCAGAACAAACGCGGTGCATGCTTTAAAGCCCAACATTGGTCCTCTCGGGAGTTCAAAGGGGGGGGGGATATTTATTTACGGGGGTGAAACTGATTAATTGTCGTAGAAACGGCCAAAACAAATGCTCGATTGAGGGGGTGATACGAATTAATGGGCTTCTGGGTTACAATGCAACGAGTCGTGCACAGGTTGAAGGCGCAAGCAGCATGGCCTTTTGCCGGTACTGCTGCTGGGCACTCACCCGTTCGTAGACGGTCGACAGCAGTGAAAAAAGGCATACCATGGTCTTTGGTGGAGATGTTGGGGTGGTGTATTCATAGGGATACACTGTTCGGGTAGCGAGGGCGCTGGGCAGGTGACGGTGAAGGCGCGAAGACACAACTCGCCGAAACGTCACGCGCAAGTTTGAGGAGCCGGCTACAGTAGTACACAGGCAGCCAACTCAAAGCCACACGATAAAAGCTCTCAGCTACCTCTCTGAAGCTGCGTACGAGTAGCGTAAACCAAGATCTCGACACCTGCCCTGTACTACAGTAGTATACGCTCTCGTACGGAAACAAGGCCCATCCCGGCGACTTAGTGCCGAGCAGATCACAGGCTAACAACACACGGTAATGAGCTGCGCTCGACACACCGCATCACCCAACACTGAACATATAATATCAAGCGATGCAAGGAATACGGACAGCGACTGGAGAATATAAGTATGAAGCTCAAGACGGAAGTACTACCGTAGGGACACAAGAGAGTAGACTTCGTGTAGAGGGCTTTGTTTTTGTTTTCCGCGTGGTTTTGATGTTTCAGAGGATATTTATGGGTGATCATCGTTGAGGCTCACTTTTGTTTTTAACATTTTTCGAATGGCAAGGATGGTAACGATACAAAAGTCGACAAAAAGTATAGGCAATATTAGTCGACAGTGGTATATTCTTGGTGTATGAGTGACATATCTCCGAAGTGATTCAACTCATACTATTTGAAGACATGAAATACATTTGACACAAGATAGACACACGATATCTGTGACCCATTCAGCAGCATCGCACCCAGCCCACAAAATAACTGGTCGGCTACGATTCACATAAACACAATCGGTCACCGATTAGTTCTAAGGAAACTACATGTACTCACTTCGAGGGTCATGGCGTCATTGCTGGTAACGGTGGTGAGAACGCGGTCGGCGATCGTGTCGCTGAAGCATCCGACATATTCGTCGCTAGTCGGGACAGCACCAGGGGGAGACGACTCGACCTCGGCGGCGGTCATTAGCTGAACCTGAGGCCATTTGTGTTTGCATGGGAAAACAAAGAATGAACATGACCACATATGAATGCGTATTGAGCCGTAAAATGAAGGCAGCTCCTTCGAAATCAACGCCAGGTGGGGCGCGGATGCTTTCATGATGGCATACATATGTACGTCCAACGACAGCTGCTATATTGGGCATTGAATATTCGCGTTCCAGCCTGATACGATGTATACAAGCACGAAGGGACAAACTGTGCATGGTATATATATGTTAGGAGCTGAACCACGCCTGACCCGTGACATCGATGCCGAATGGTACACGTACGTACTCGTACTCTACTCACAGACACTCTGTGCCCTTCGTATCACAATTACTACAGTAAGTGATCCTGTGTAAAAAGGAGTTTGATGCTGAGAAGATATACACTAACTACAATCCTACACGAACAACGACAGCCCCTAACCTCTGTAATGCTGAGCCAGATGTTCTCTTCCGCCCCTGCCCCCTGCAGCGTGAGCGTCGAGGCCTGCCTCGCGGACACCTCGTACGCCTCCAACTCGAAGGTAACCGCGCTGGTTACGACGGTGGTGGACAGAATCCCGTCCACCAGAACGTTCACGGTTCGGTTCCGCTCGTTTCCCTTGAACATGGCCATCCTGATCTCGAAGATGTCCTGTGGCTCGTCGAAGGCGAAGGTCAGCTCGCAGACCTCGACGTTCGATCTGGACGGTTTGCAGGACCAGCGCGATTCCGGTTCGAGAGAACCGTCGATTACGTTGTCGGCCACGCATCCGCTAGGAGGGCACCCATCGCCGTCGGTTTGGATGTCCCACCCGTTGGCGGTCACGGTGACTCCGGCAGCCTCCGTAAGCGCAGCTGAGGGGAAGAAAACAGCGGCAGGCGTAGATACCACAGGAGGACAGGAAACCAAGTATGAGACAGAGGCGGAGGAAAGCTGTGGTCCAGGCTGTTATTTCAAGATCTGGGTGTGTTCTAGTACAACCTCATGAATAGTATAACCACACTCTACCGAGTCCCTTCTTTTCGCTACAAATCCCAGCCTGCATTTGGTTGTATAGATTGTCTTTTTAATGGATGTTTTGTACTACAGCCAGTGTATACAATCCGCCAAAACCCAGCTCAGGCACGAGGGTATACATGGTGTAGAATCACGCATGCATGTGTTTCACTTAAATTATACGTTATGAGACGCGTGCTACGGTAGAGGTAGCACTTTTTGGCTGAATCGTTTTCTGAACGATCGGGCTCCTTAACCCAAATTCGTCGGATCTTTCATTTTTGTGACGAATAGTGTTTCAGAGTATATCATACGTCGGCCCTGATATTTCTCGTCCAGCAGCACATTATATGTATTTTCCTCCAAAATATTGTTTTCGGTAGAGGTATGTATGACGCTCCTTAAGTGAGGAGCTCAGAAAAAACATGGTGCACCTCTATCGTAGCATGCGTCATGATCGGTTCCACACTGTTTCACTTTGTACAAGTATGTACATATGTATGGTGTTGTGTTTTGGAAACACTTGTTGTGGCGTAAAATACTTGGACAGAATCTGTTATCCACTTTTCAAACACCGTTCCGTAATTTAGAATCTCTAGTTGGTAGGATTTTCCGATCTTTGAGTCCGCCCTCAATAATCTTTATACCGTACCAGGTATATGCTTTCCATCTCGTACAATTTCTTCGCACTCCTTGCTTTGACCCGACCCAGTCCTACAGCAGTAGACGTAACTCACACTCACACCCGGGATGACTACGTAGGTACTGTAAGGGCCATTCTTGTCAAGCAACTTTGTTTCCAAAATTTCCAAAATTTGCTTTAAAAAAAACAGGAAAAACAGGAAACATTTCCAAAGTTTGGAAATTCTTCAGATGGGCAAAATGTTTGGAAGGCTCCGCATTCCAGTATCCGGAAAAATAAAACGGAGGAAAAAAAAAAAAAATTAAAAAAAATGCGAGAAACGAATATTGGAATTTTTGGAAATTCATGGATCCGATAAGAATGGCTCTAAGGGTCGTTCTTATCGAGAAGCGTTTGGCCAAAATTTCTGATATTTGTTTCCAAAACAAGAACAAAAAAGAGGAAATATTGAAAATATTGAAAATACTGAAAATATTATACTGCTGTGCTGTATATGTATAATGTGTACTTCGGCAACCGGCACTAAAGAAGGAAAAGTGCGTACATTTGATTTCCAAAATGTTGAGCAAACGACAAATAATATCATACCGGTAGCTATATCCTAAATACAGCGGAATCCGACGCAAGTCGACGAGGGAAGAAAGTGCTGAAACTTTCTCGCGATAAACGTGCAAGGCAAGAACCGTAGTGGGGGAGGAAGGGAGAAGAGCCTATCTTGCGACCCCCGATCTGAGTTACAACCAGGAAGCAGAGAGAAAGGAAGGGCGAAGATAATACATGGGATGAACAAAAAAAACACACACGCACACACGCACATCAACTCACCTGACGAAGTGCTGATAATGCAGGCGAACGCCAGAGCGGCGAGAGAGAAGCTGCCACGCATGGTGGACACGGAGAGCGTCGGTCTCGGTGTCGTCAAAGTACACTCTCCTTCTATATCGTTTCCAGTGTCAGTGCGTAGAAGAAAGAAACGCGGTGACACCAGATACTACTGCTGCTGTACAACTGCTGTGTACCGTTGATAACTAAAGGAGAGGGTGGGTGAGGCGAACGATGGCCTGGCAGAGTGAGTATTAATGATGGTGGGTGTGGGTTGTACATGGCGGCAGGGGGGGCGGATAAAATTTTGCTGAACAACACAACAATTTGACTGCTTCGACGAAGTTACATCGAAACTTCACACTTGCAACATATCCTCACTTAGCTCACGGGGTAAAACTGGAGACCGCTATTATTATTAGTACTACAGCATTCGTAACGTGCCACTGCTACGATCTACGATGTGGTCTGTTTTACCGGCAGAGCGACTGGGAGAGAAAGGGGACCTGTGCATCTACTTCATCGCTATTTCGTGATATATAGCCCGAAAACATTGGTATTTTAAACAATGCTCGTAGTGTGGTATTATCATCGACGGGGTGATTATAAACTTTCGGGGGCAACTCAGTTATTTTTCATAAAATAATGAAAAAAAAAAGCTCCGTACGTATGTATACCAGGTATATAACAGCAGTACGTATTGTAAATTGGGCGTATGTTTCTGTCTTCTCGAAACAGATTGATGGCTGGCCTTTTCCGTTTTTAAAACGCGCGATTCAATGATTTTGTTAGGGGGATTTTTCAAACCACTGGATGTAACTGGCACGAAAGACAAGGCGAAGGCCTCGTACATTCAACATGCATGTTAACTGCTGTTGTTCGACATGTTCTCAAGACTCAGCGCATGACGTTTGATTTCTTAATAAATGCCACAAAAACACACTGTTAATAACTGTTAAATATTAATACCAGGTATGTTGCGGAAATTACATAGCATAGCAGGTACATGTGACATACGTCAGATACATATCATACATACATATACCGGTACATATAGTCCATCCGTCTTCAAAATTGCCCCGACACATGCAAACACTCTCCTCCCGTCCTTGCAGATGGGCTGTTTGGTTTACCTACGATCTATGTATATACTCGAGTAAGACACAAAATAAAACGTCCATGTAAGGTGTGCCGCAGATAGTATAACATTTCACAGATGCTCCGAGTATACTCGATACTCCGAGTATACTCGGAGTATCGAGTATGTTTCGTACTCCGAGTACTGAGAGTATTAGAGTACTGGTGGCCTAAATACTCGGAGTACTTGGAGTATGAGCAGCACTAAATGCCCAAATACTCCGAGTATGAACAGTACTTATACTCGAATACAAGCAGTACTCGGAGTAAACGCATCTAAATTACTCGGAGTACGCCGAGTATCGAGAGTATCGAACACCGAAATACTGCGAGTACTCAGTACGAAAAGTACCTGAAGTATGTTTTCGTTGAAATACTCAAATTATACTTTCAGGTAATGGGAGCATCTGTGAATTTTGAAAATATCTAAACGCCAGTCACATGCCCCCAGAACCTGGGAAGAATGACGGCCGAGTCTTTAAAATGATGCAAAGATGCTCCTAACGTACTTCACACTCCGCGTATACTCCGAGTATCGAGTACATCTCGTACTCCGAGTAGTAATAGAGCACTGGCAGACTGAATACTCGGAGCACTTTGGAGTATGAGCAGTACTGTAAAGTCCCAAATTCTCGGAGTACAACGAACGGAGTAACTGCAGTATCGGACCCCGAAATACTCCGGGTACAAGCAGTATCGAGA